>JAMLFT010005237.1:0-17921 GCA_026544285.1 Pachyrhizus erosus | reverse complement strand
ACAACATTTACAGTTGATTGACTTCATCAATGAGTCTAACATGATAATTATATAAAATTTTTATAAATTATATTTTTAAATTTTTTATATATTAATTTGATGTTATTAATTATTTTGAATAAATAAATATTTTTTTAAAAAATTATATATAATCATTTTATCAAATTTTTAAATAATATCATAAGTTAATAAATTATTAATGTCATTATTACTTTATTAATTAATATTATTATTTAAACTTAACAATGAAAAATATATATAAAAAAAACACACACACCTTATTTTACAGAAATAAAAATTTATTTAAATCTAAATAAAAATATGAGTAAGGAAGTAACTGTATAACTGTCAAGTGGATTACACATCAACCTTTGATTTTTTTTGTTGGGTTAATATTTTGATTTGTGTCTTGGATTACTGAAAAGTAAAGCAACTATTGATGTTGTACTATTTCTACATAAACGGATGCGTTAGGAATCGATGATTGGGGTTTACATCTTTTCCAGTCACATTTTTGCCGCACGACATCTTAATAATTAAAATTATTTATTTTATTTTATAAAAAATACTACAAACTTTTATTTTAAAATCTGATTATAATTATAGGTTTTTTTAGAAGCTACTCAAAGCCCTTATCAAAACCATCAAAACTCTACCTACCAAAAAAGTCATCAAAAGTCTGAGTTTTTTTTTTAATTTATCTTTTTATTTACAATTTTAAACAACCACGCTAAATGCTATTTTAAAAGAATAAAAATGACTTTTCAGTATTTGATAGGGTTGGATTTTTTTTAATTCAGTCTCGATATTTTGAAATGAAGAATAATATTATTCTTGCTATTCTCCTACCATATAATGTTTTTCATTTATTTTATTGAAGCAATAATAATGATGATAATTTACGATATAATGCTAGGAGATATGTTAGTTAAATATTGTTGGAAGATTAAAAAGAGAGGAAATAGGATAGATAGATAGAATAAAATAAAATGGTAAAGGTAGATGATCAAGTTAATACAACTTTAACAATCTAAAAATGAAATTGGCAAGAACATAAATTAAGGTGTAATGTAACAGTAATAGGAGGATAAGTGGTCGTCTTAGTTATTTTCTCCCTTCAAAGAAAAAGTCATTTTGGTTGACCCTGACGCTTGCTTTGCTTGCCACAAATTCAAGAGGTCAATGAAAAATATTGACTCATCTTGGTGAGATAATGAACTACTTTCCTTAAAAAGTAGTTGAGAATTCAAGATTGCTTCTGTAAATTTACCTTTGTGATAGAGTTTATATGGTTTATTTTTTTAAGTAAAAATAGTTCAATGCAAAAGTAATAGACTTGGAAGGGGAAAAAATTTATCACCCGAAAATTCTTTTGAACACATATTAGTATTTGCACATCGAGTCATAAATCGATAAACTGTTTCTTAAAGATTTTGAAAATAAAGACTCAGGTAATCTTTTCAGCTTTTAGAAATCAATATCCAAAATTCCAAATGGTTTCTTTAAAATTGGAATTAGTGTTTGAGATTCATGTCAATTTTTAATTTGGAATTTTACATGTTTTTCTAAAACGCATACACTTCATTTTATGGAAGACTATGCTTTCTTTGTAACAGTTGAAAAAGGTTGAATTAGCCTCGCGACATGAGGATTTCATCATATGAAAAATAGAAAAATTAATATTCATAATATATAATACATATTTAATTAAGCAACTAGTCTCCTGACAACTGTTCCAGTCCTAATAATATTATTATTCTTTTATTAATTACAGAAAATTAATTAATCACTAACAATGAAGTTGTAATAAGATTGAAAGGATCTAAGTAAAGCTGAAAATTGATCAAATTAAGGTTTTTTTTTATTAGAGAATGAGAAGAAAGGATATTCGAGAAACCCTTTAAAAGGGTTCATTAATTGGTGGCTATCCAGCTATTATGTGGATTGTTAAAAATGAAGAATATCACGGGTAAAACTGGATCCTCATATTGAAGAAGATACTCACTATAACCAAATAATTATATATATTATTATTTTATAATTTTTATAGGACTGCAACTTATAATCGTTAAGTCTGACTATCATACTCAGCAAACGGACATAACAATGCACAACTTTTTAGTTGAGGGAGGAAATCGATCAAAATCTACATAAACTTATCTGAATTTGGTATTTGAAACATTAAGATAATTTTATTTTAATTATCTTTAAAATTGATAACAAACATTAACAACTCAATTATCTGTCATATTGTTAAAAAATTTAATAAAAATATTATGTATATTTTTTTTGTTAAATTATATTTCTAATTTTTTTATTAATAATATAATATTATTAATTATTTTAAATAAAATTTACAAAATTTTTTTGATAAAAAAATTAAATTATTAAAATATTATTTAATAATATTTTTATTGATAACATGATAAATTATTTTATTATTAAATTTGTCACTATGATATTATTTAATGTTGTTATTTGATAATAGTGATTAAAATAATTTTTTTAAAAGATCAAAATTAAAATAAAATTAAATAAAAACGTATTTTTTATGGTGAAATTAAAATAACAAACTTTGAAAATAAGGTCTGATCGGGCAAAAAAAAAAAAAGTCAGTTAGTGTTAATTATGAAACTAAAAATGAAGTGCAGAATATGCAGGAACATGTGCAATAGTGTGGCAAGACACCCAGAATATATTGCCACTGAGTAATGGTTACTTGTAACTTGCAAGATCAATTTTGATGCATATTAAGATATATACGATGGCTATTCATACAACTAATCGTATCAGATATGTGTGCACCTTCTAATATATTATATAAATTTGAAAGATATTCGATACATCATATTCAACATTTAAATGCATTTATAAGTGAATGGCAAATATGCCATTCACTGACACAGTTTAAGGAACATGGAAAGTAAAACGAAGATGCCGAAGGAGGAAGCACTTAGATAGTTAGATTTAGAAGACTTTGTTAGTTTCCCTTTTATAATATATAATTTTATTTTATGATAAAATGCTTTTAAAATTAAAAGCTATTTATTATATAATGAATTCACAATTTAAAGTTTGATACACACTAATACATAATCTCTTTTTTCTATAATTTATTTGTATATATTTTTTTAACTTGTCTTTTTCTTTTGAAATATTGTATGCGATGTTCCTCAATGTGTTTCTCAGCATAAGGCGCATGGATTTAAACATGTCGTTATCAGACAAAATGTTCTTTTAGTATATAATTGCTGTCATGATGCAACATTTTTTCTAGTTTTTAGCAAATGAAAAGTACTTTTTTATCCGATGGTTATTGACTACTATCATTTAGTAAATTAATAGATGTTTAGAATATAATTAATAGAACATTTTCCTAAAACTTTAGGATTAATGTATATATTAATTTTTATTATAAATTCATGAAAGATTTTTTTTGACATGTGAAATTGCTTATCTATATTTATAATCTTGAATCTTAAAAAAGTTTAATTTGTTTTATGATATCGATGGTCAGTATATACAATGTTTTGATTTTATATGAAATTATATATATATATAAAATAAAATAAAATTTGGATTTTGCTATAATTTATACTTGTATTTATTTTTATTTATCATGTACATATATTGAAAATTAATCTTATTATTTTTATTATTTTTAAATAATTGTTTTGATTGAATTTTATTAAAAATTATTTATCATATTATTATTTGACGAGACTAAATTAATAATAAATAATAAAATCAAACATAAAATAATATGAAATATTAAAACAAATTAACAATTTAAATAATAAAATTAAAATAAGTCATTCACAAGTATGAAAATATATTTAAATATATAAAATTTCATATTAATTTTAAATTTAAGTTGATTTTCTTATAACTTTATCTTAGATTATTATTTGATATATTATGTAATTTTAAAAATATATTTAATTATTATTTGTCAATTATAATTTAAATATTGTTTATTTGTAAACTAATAAATTGTAAATAAACCCTCTTATTAATTAAATAATCAATTTAATTTTGAAAAAATTAATTATTACTTGTATTGTCTTGCATTCCGATTGTTACTATCTAAATTTAATTTATTTCTTAAAAAATAAAATTAAAGAAATGATGTTTCCTAAATCTCATTAAATTGCATCCAAAAGCATGGGAAATAATTATATTTTATTTGATTTTTTATATTTTTTTTGGATAATATAAATAATTTTGTAGGAACAAATTTGATAGTGAGGATTTTCCTTTATGAAAAGGAAAAAAAAAAAAAATCTTCTTCGTCTAGAGAAAGGATAATCTCTACAAGACTTCCTAAAATTCTTAGTATTGTGAAATTTCCTTTCTTTAACGAAGAATATTTTTTATACATATTTTTCAAACTTAAAATTTTACATAAAAAATAGAAGATAAATTATTTAAACCACTTACCCATGAATTTCCATTTAATTTAAACTTGAGTTATAGACATCCAACAACCAAAAAACTAATGTAGCCAATGATTTGGGCCACTACAATATTTGTTGTGATGGGCTTCAGGTTGTCGCAAAAACCAAAAAGAGTTGGGCTTTAACTCCAGCGTCCTTTGTTGAAATGAATGCCGCACAGGGGACTCTTTTTACATTTTTTTTGCTCATCGCCCCCTTCTCTTATGTTTTTGTATTTGTTTTATTAAAATATTTATTTAAAACTAATTTTTGAAACTTATATTTAAAAACAGTCATCATGGGATCAAGAGAATATTTCATAAACTAATTTTATAATTGATCAACATTAATAACTTTTCAGACTTTAGTTTATGTAACATTTATGATTTGTTTGGTTGAAAAAAAAGAAGAGAAATAGACAAAATAGAGATGATTATTAAAAAGTTATTGGATCTCATATGTATTACTTTTTCTATTTCTCAACTTGAAATATTTTTAATGTCTTTAATTTGAGCTGTAAAGGATGACATTAATTTTTTTTTATATATATATATTAAGATAAGATATTAGGATTTTCACTTATTTTTTTATTATTTTTATTTCTCTTTGATCAAATATTTATTATTTTTATTTCTCTTTGACCAAACATTCATTATTTTTATTTTATTTCTTAGATATTACAACTCTTATATTTTATTTCTCTCTTCCTACCAGACAGGAACTTGTGCCGTGTGAAAAATAATTTTTAGAATTGGATAAATTTGTAATAGTTCCGGATTGAATATAGTTGTGGGGTGACAATGGAAATTTGCAATTACCTTAGAAATTAGGCAAAGAATGTGTTGAAAAGAGTGGAGAAAGTGGTTATTATCCATAACGTCATCAACATCATTACACAAGGCGTAGCGTGTCTCTCTGATGGCAACCTCTTTCTCTCCGACAACCTCTGTCCGCTCCATCTTCCAAAACCCTCCCAAAGCCCTTCTCTCCTTTTATGCCGTTAACCAACGCTCCTTAGCATCTGCTGCAAGCTATGCAACTCTGAAGCTCCCTCCCTCTTTCGCACTTTCTCCAATACCCCTCCTTTCCAAACGCTTCTCGTATGGCAGAACCCTACTCGTCAGGGCTGCTACTATTGAAGAAATAGAAGCGGAAAAGGCTGCAATTGAGAAAGATGCTGTAAATCTCTCTCAATAAACTTCTCTTTCTCTCTTTTTTAGCGTCCTTCAATTCTTTAATCTCTCTCTCTTTATATTTATATGTATTGTTCTACATTTCCCTCTCTCAGAAAAGCAGGATGGACAGGACTATTGATAATGTCCGGACAAATTTCAATTCCATAAGGACAGGGAGAGCAAACCCAGCTATGCTTGACAAAATTGAGGTACACTTCCATCTGCTTGTTACTCTTTCAAACTAATGCCTTGTGCTGGCTCCCACTACATTCTACAAAAATCCATGTTCCGTAGAATTGGTTTATTTGTTGCACTCAATTTAGGCCAGTTGGACTTATTTCCTCAGATACCTACCTCTTTCTATGTCACTCATGCACTGCTTTAGGCATTTGATTATACGGGTCTTATTGGATAAACTTCTACATAAGTAGTTTTAGGAGAAAAAAAAAATGAAATAAATTTTTTCATAAGGTAAAATTAGCTTATACATAAATTAAAAATCATCTTTAGAAAATCTAAAATGAAAGAGTTTCTACAAATTAGCTAATAAAGAAGCTCATTTTATGTTTTCTTTTTATCTTCTTCTCTTTAAAGTGCTTAAAGAGAAGTTTATCCAAACAGACCCGTAATATAGAAAACAATTCACTTGCAAACTGTATGAATTCTTTGTAATGATTTCAAAAGAAGGGTTAGCTGATTTGAAACTGGATAACACGTATATTTAGGATTCTTAAAATTGTATTGTATATGGTAAACCCTTTGGTATTGATGAGTGAACTCTTAAGTTAATGCTCAGTGATTCCCGTTTGTCTGTCATGGCCACTCTTCCTTGCATGAATCCTATAGATTATTATTATCAACTTTTGCTTTTACCTTTCTTTTCAGTTGATTTGAATTAGTTGAGTAATTTTCATTTACACCATGTCTCATTATTGCATTGTTCTTTTGTAATAATAATAATACTAAGAAGCCCCCAATTTCCACAGGAAACTGCCCCATAAAATTGATATCCTGGCTCTACTATTGATTTGGTTCAACTAGCATAGCTCACACAATCACATCTAGTTACATAATGATAAAAGCTCAGATATCACTGTAATCACCTGTTATCTATGTGCTAAATGAAAGTGACGAAATGTATTTAGTTTTATTTTGTAAAGAGTTATGTCCTGTAGATGAGCCGTTTCATAACATGTTTTTAGGTGGAATACTATGGAAGTCCAGTTAGCTTGAAGAGCATTGCTCAAATTAGCACTCCTGATGCCAGTTCTCTTTTGGTACAGCCATATGACAAATCAAGGTATATTATGCACTAATACATGACATACCTGAGAGGTTGAAATAAATAACAAACATCAAACTGATCTTATTCAAGATTATTGTATAATTCCTTTCCATTCTACTTCATATATGGCGTGTAATGGTTTATATGGCCTTAGCTCATTTTTACTCTCCATCAATTGTTATATATTAGTTATTAGTTATTTATTGAGTTTATATGGACCCATCTAAGGCATTATTCAATCACATGACATAAAAAAAGTTTTAAAATTGTGATTGAATGTGATGATGTGCTATCCTGTTTGTAGAGTAGTACTTAGCGAACTCTTGATTATTCATATATTTTTTAGCTTGAAGGCTATAGAGAAAGCCATAGTTAGCTCTGATCTTGGTATGACTCCAAATAATGATGGAGAATCAATACGGTTGAGCATCCCACAGTTGACATCTGAAAGGAGGAAGGTATTTTCCAGTTTCATTTGTGCTGCAGTTTCTTAGTTCATTCTTTTGAGATTTCTTGTGACCTTGCATTCTTTCTCTGTGAATTACATTCTTATTCTCACTGACTGAAAGTAATACTCCTAATTTTTTATCATTCATTATTTAACTATTAACAAAATGACATAGCATCACCTCTACAATCATGATTCATGACCCATGAGAAAACTGATCTCTACAGGAAAAAGTTGACTTAATATATTGCTTCCCATGTTTCCAATAGAGTTGTTTTAGTTATCAATTTATTTTGTTTATGAGATTGTACCATTTTTATATAAAGGTCCTTTTTACATAAATTTTAAGGCTTAAATAATCTTTTTGGTCCCAATAAAATAGGGTGTTTTTTATTCTAGTCTTTTAATTTTTATTTTTTTTGGTTTTAGTCCTTTAAAAATTTAAATTTTTTTATTTTAGTTCCTGAGTAGGGACTAAAACAAAAAAATAAAATAAGATTTGAAGGACTAAAATCAAGCAAAAAATTTTAAAGGACTAAAATAAAAAATCACCTATTTTATAGGGACTAAAAGGTTATTTAAGCCAAAATTTTAATGAATATTTTTTGAAGGTCTAAATGAATATGTTGATTTCGTGATGTCATATGAGTAATTTAAGGTCCGTTTGTGTTTTTTTTTCTGAAGGAAAAGTGTTCTTCTAGTTAAAATATATGTTTATAAGTTTTTAAAAAAAAAACTGTGTCAAGTGCTTTCTTTAGAAGCCAAAAATAATAGGTTCTGGAAAAAAAAAAAGCTTTACAATAGATTTATTTATTTTTTGTTTAATCTTAAACAAACAAGCTCTTAAGTATTGAGCTATCATTTTATTTTATTTTTCTTTTCTTTCTAGGAACTATCGAAGATAGTGGCTAAACAAGCTGAAGAAGGGAAGGTACATTTGCTAAATACTTTGCTGTTGAGAGAGTGAACTTGCTTGTTTATTGCTAATTTGATGGATTTACTCTCCCTAAAACCCCTTTCATGGTTAAGAAGGAACTGTGATTAGCCAATTGTTGAAATGTAAATACCAAATTTTTGTTTTCTTTCCCTGTTATTCTGAAATTTGTAGTTGTAATCAGGTGAGGAATACAAGTTATTAACGTGAATAATTAAGGTACAAATGTATGTGAAGAGTGCTTTTTGTTAGGTTGCAGTACTGTAATACGATTTTCTATGTAAATCATATGGCTTTATATTTAGTATGCTTCTAGAATAAATGATAAATATTTCGGCTAAATTTGCATCGGTTTGCAATTTCCTTTTGAATGATTGTGCATTTTCTTTTAAAGGTGGCTTTGAGGAATATAAGAAGAGATGCATTAAAAGCTTATGATAAACTTGAGAAGGTTTGAACCTCGAGTTACTCAACTTAACTCTCTACAGCAATTTCTTTCTAGTGCTTGTTCCATTTTCCTCCTTTTTCAGATTGTTAGATTTCATGGGTTAATCATTTTGTTGGAATTTTCTGATAGGAGAAAAAGCTCTCTGAAGATAATGTGAAGGATTTGTCAAGTGATTTGCAGGTAACTTGAGAGCACTTATATAGGATTCTATGTACTTTTAGTCCTTTTAAAATTCCAGTTCCCATCTCCCTTTTCTATTTTCTTGAGGATGGGGCAATTGTGTGAAATGGAACAATCACAAACCCAGCCTGGAGCATGCAATGAACAATGTCACAAAAGAAATCATTCCCCTTTCCCCAATTAAAGAGAGTAGTTTTTGCCTGCTTTGCATTTGTAACCTTACCAATATTGTGAGAAAATCTTTGGCTTCGTTTGTATCAGAGAATGGAATTGATTTTTCGTAACTTGTAGACTAACAAATTTTACTTGTCTTTCATTATACCTTGGGAATGATCTTTATATTATATTGCACTAGTGTAGAAAGCAATTTATTTTTAGTCTCCTGTCTCTTCAGTATCAGTGTAAATTTTTCCTGTTAGCATAATTAATTTAATTTTATCATTAGTAAATAAAGGATTTATAAGCCAAGCTTGTAATTTCAAATAAAGAATAGAGAATTTTCCTTTATTTTCCTCATGGTAATTATTATATTATGTAGAAACTGACAGATGAGTATATGAAGAAAGTTGACGCCATCTTCAAACAGAAAGAAAAGGTATTATATATTTCCACTTAACTGATATGTTTGTTAACATAGCTTATGACAGATGGTAGATTAATGAGGTGCTTAAACACGGATTACTCAGCCCTAGGCCACGTGTAATATTACTTTAGTAATTGCTTCTATGATTTGTTCTCCCCTTTTGTATGCCCACCACATTAGTCAATATGTTCTTGAAATTAGCATTCTAAAGATCTACAAATGTTGCTTCATTTGGTTGTGGTATCATGGGTAAAGGGTGTGAGTCACTATGCTCAGTTGCACATGTAGACAATGGTGCCGCTTGAGTTGATTGTAGCAATCAATAACTTGATGGAGATTTACATCCTTTTGTGGTTGGGAAACAAGGATATATACAATCAAGAAGTTAAAATTGACTATAATTACAACTAGCAAAATCAAATTATGCATTACTGTGTAATATTCATCACTCATCAGTATTAACTGTTTTCAAAACTTATGTTCTATACTCCCTTATTTTTATTTAATTATTGGGGATTTGACAAGTAACTTCTTCTCCCTATATTTCAGGAGTTGCTGACAGTTTGATGCTTTGATACAAAAAGTAATTGTGGAGTTCTATCTAAAGAAGGTCAAATTTTGTGTCTACTTTACTCTAAGGTTGGATAATTAATGCATATGTTTATTGGTTATATAGAAGACAAACTTTTGAATTAAATAGATGTTTTTTCTAATTGAAAAGGTGAGTTCATGTTTGTAAATTGAATTTATTTTACATATTTCTTCTCGAAATTAGACCCTCAAAGAATCATGTTGTTGAACTCTTGAGGCTACTCGTAGACTCTGACAAGCTTATGATTCTAGGTATAGAAATCAAGTTAACTCACCGTCAAACTCATTTATGGATAAACTTAAGTAGACTTAGGGTACATTTGATTAGAGTTGGGTATACGGGTAGTTTGTCTCCGTTTAAGTTTACTTGCATAACCTGCAATTTAAATGGGTTCTAATTTTTAGGGTTTTCTTCCGTCTTGCATAGTCAGCTGGTAAATGAATAAGTCGCTTGTAATAAGAAAAAAAAAGAATTTAATATTTAAATTTAAATTTAAAATGAAATATTTGTTTAATCATTGTACAAAGTAAAAAACAAAATACACTAGAAAACAATAAACAACAGGGGGTTTGCGCTTGGGGAGGGGGCCCTGGTGCTATCGCAGGGGGAATCAGAATCGGGGCGGGGAAATGGAGTTGGGGCGCAAGGGGAGGGAATGAGGGTTGGGGTGAGGCAGGGCGACCGGGGGGGGGGGATCAACGTGTTTGTGCAACGAGAGGGCAAATCGGTGTCTTACATAGGGAGGGAGGGTGAAACAACGTTTGTGAAGGGGGGGGAGGGGGTTCAATCGAAGGTGGAGTCTAGACAAGGAGGAAGGTTGCCTTTGCGTTTGTCACGCCACGTTTGCTATTGCCATGGAGGAGGAGAACGAAGGAGGAGGTTATACTTTCATATCTAACTTACTTTACCACACATATATTTTATCTGTCTTTCTTATTTCAACGAGTGACTAAAAGTTCGTGAAGCTTGTGGATTAAATGAGATAGATAAAATAATCTACAATTTAAATGGGCTTAAAAAATGAGTTGTACCTATATGAATTACGGGCTATGTGGGCCAGTCCGAGGGTTTATGTCTTTTTACCCATCTTTACATTTGAGTAAATAACTTAATTAAATGTTTAGTGATTTAGTACTTATGTATAAATTATTTTTTAATCGTAAAACAAATAGAATTAAACTATTTTCATACAAATTGTAAGTTGTTTTTATATGTTATTTTGAAGAGCTTATTGAAATAAGCTTAAAAAGACTTATGAACATATAAGTTAATTTCATAAGTTTTCCAAACACTGACGCAAGTCCTTATGTCATAAAATAAGTCTAAATAAGTTCTTTCAAATGCATCCTTAGTAAACTAGTGCAAACATACATAAAATCGAGTTAAGAATGAGTCAATGAGTCTGAATGAACAATGATGAACATCTATTATGAAGGAATAAGGATGTGAACCAATATCCACCGTCAATTCATTTCGAGGGAGCAAGGTTTGTGCAATAAAGATCAAGTTATTGTGCTTTGATATGGAATACTTTTTAGAATGTCATAATATCCTTCTAACATACCATGTTGCAAAATCTAATATAACAAAATTTGATGCCCCTGCAGGCTTCCTTTTACCTTGGTTTTTGAGCAAAATCAAATAACTCATCATGTGTTCTATGTCTTTGTGTCTATTATGAATTATGATGAGATTTCACCTTATGTATGAATATTATCATAGTTTTATTTAATATTTTTATATTAAATAAATTTGTACAAATTTACAAGTTGAGTTTATTGAAGCATGGTGAGTTTACCTAAGAGTTTTGGCTTTGACAACCTTGTAGGGAATAGATATGCTAATTTTGTGAAATATCTAACTCTTTATAATATTACTAGTAAGAATAATGATATATGAACACTAATGTTTTTTAAACATCTAAAATTAATATTTATTATTTTTTTTTAATCATATCATATAACTTATAATACATATAATTTTATTTTATTTTTCTCATTAAGTGTTGAATAACATTTTGGTTTCGTAGAATAACTTTTCTAGTAGCTAGTTTATATAGCACATAACTTTTGCATTCTGCACAAATATGGGGAATGTTGACGTGGAGCAAGAACTATACGCTCCAATTTTATAGTCTTTGTTGGAACAGGACGTATGCAAACTAATACTTGTGTGTTTGATCAGGGAATGGTGGATGTCCAAATTGAAGAATCAAGAGAGACCATGTGATTTTAATGGGATGCAAGGCATTTTTTTGGGTCAGGAAAGGAAGTCTAGTACCCATTACTAATAAAAGTAAAAAAATCTAGTACCTTATATACCGACTGCCGTATAACCCAAGTGTGCCAGAGCTATTTTTCTAGGCTAAAATTTACTCCTAGTTGAAAAACTGGACCAAAATTAAGGTTCTGACTTAGAAGAAAGAGCTACAACAATTTTAAGAGTCTTATTTTGTTAGGTGAGGCTGGTTACATAAATGATAAAACGCCATTAAATTTATTTAAAGGCCAAACTTCGAAAAATGTTATTCACCGTACAATTTCTTTAAACACTACATTTGGGTGCCAATGTAGCGGCTCTAATCCATTCAACTCTATTATTGGCCTACACAATACGTTACTTCCAGGAAACTATTTAGCCTTAGCACATAATGTATGGTAAATAATCTATGGTACATAGACAAATTTTATGTTGACTTTCAAAGATTTCAACATAACCCTCCTCCTTTATTCGGGTTTCAAACCGACTATGGAACCATAAGGAAGAACTATATCAAGAAAAAAAAATCATAAAACCCAAATTTTACTCGTCTGTTAAACTTAGTCACGTATGAATTGGTGCGACTCTGATCAGCCAGTTCTTGTTAGATTTGGTTGATGGGTTTCTGTATGAAAAAGGAAGTGGTAAAGTCTCACCCTATCTGGTGGTTTACAATAACAAATCGTTTGTACAACGATAACTTCTGCAAATGCCTGCTTAGTTGTTGCCACAATTTTAAAGGCATTCAGGATTGTCTGTAGGGGTGGCTAAATGTATTGGGGATTCAATTTGAGCATTAATAGTTAATTTTAGTATATAGTACTGTACAAAAATTTTTCCTTCATTTTTTTTTTCATATACATGTATTTCAAAAATATACTTTATAATTAAAAGATGTATCTATTGTTGTCTGATTTTCTTGTCAACTAAATATTTTTTTAATGTATGATTGGTTTTCGTTTGTCTCACTTTCAGCAAACAAGTTCAATGGTGAGATAAGAATTCATTTTAGTAAATGTTCTAAAAAGGGTTCAGATGATTAACGGTCGTTAACATAGTCTTTTATCATTCGAATCATCAGAGAACTCAAAATGACGTGATCAACGAAGGTATGCCTGCACTTAGAAGCCAAAATATTCGGGAAAAAGAATCCAAATATTTTGTTTACGTTTGGATTGTTAATAAAAAAAATAAATGAAATGGATTAAAATATGATAAAACAAGATGAATTGAAATAGAATAAAAATTAAAATGTTGTTTCATTTGTTTGAAATACTGTTTCATTGTTTAGAAAGAAGGATGATATGAAATAACTTATAATTTCTTAATTTTTATATTTTAAAAAAATATATTATATTTAAGAAATAAATTATTAGAATAAAATTTATAAAAATAAAATAATTATTTTATAATATAAATATTTTATTTTATCAACTATATCTAAAATTTGAAAGAAGAAAATTTGATTAAACAATAGAATAAAATGAATCATCATTCAATATATTTCTTCTAACTTTTACAAATTAAATTTTTCTTTCTATTTCATCCTCTATCACCAATCCAAATATATCTAAAATCCTCAATTTTAAAAATAATATTTTAATAATTACTAATTATCTAATGACTAATATTATCTTATTTGAATTTCATAACACTTTTCTTTCCATTAAAAATGTCCCACCCAATTTTTATTTTTAAACTCTGTTGATTAATATTTTTTTCTGCTAGGTTAAAAGAGTATACTTATTGAAATTAAAAATATATATTAAAAAATTTAATTGCAATAATATAATTAGTAATTTTTCATTTCTAAAAGTTTGAAATGTGTTTTTTAAATAAATTATAATAATTACAGTAAATTAAATTTATTACCATTTAATAATAAAAAAGCTTATTAATTAAAAAAAGTAACCTAATATTAGCTTTTGTTATAGATAAACGTGGTTGAACTTATATTTTAAGTCAACGACTCCAAATTCATCACAATAAGTTATATTTATGATTAAGCTAACTGAATAAATCTCATATACATTTGTACATATTACAACTGTTGTTGTGTATATGAAAAATATATATTAAAAAATGTCAACTTTTTTTAAAGTGATTTCAATATCGAAGAATTAGTCTTTGATTTTTTATCAAAGAGATATCTAAATTCATCACAAAAATAAAATCAACATTAGAATTAATTTATAAATTAGTTTATAAATGTAAAAATATTTAATTATTAATTATAATTTTATAGATATTAATTTTAAATTTGAATTTATTATAAATAAATAATTATTTAAAAATTAAAATAATTTTAAAATTTAATATTATGGAGAAATAGTGAATATTTTATGTTTTTGATTAAGTCTTGTTAACTATAACAATTTATTACTCTTGAAAGTAACAGTACGCCATTGTTGTTTTTTGTGATGTTTTCTTCTTTTTCACCAAAAAATTTATAATTAAATAAAATAAATGTGCATTGTTTAAAATTATTATTTAATATTTGAATAAATTTTTAATATTATTATTTTATAACAAAAAGAATAAATAAGATTTTATAATTTTACTTATTTTTATTAATTTTTATTCATTGACCAGATATTAAAATTAAAATGAAATAATCAATTAAAATAAGTAGTTTGATATGAAATAATAGTTGTCCAAATTCCACAATAACAAAGAAAATAAACATGTCAAAAAGGATTCTAATATGAGAAAAAACGATATAAAAAATTATAAATTACTAAAAATAAATTATATTTATCAGACATGCTTATTTTGATTAAACTAACTTATAGATTAATCAAAGGTATCAAACCTACCTATAACTAATAGGGTGACTTATAAAACACACCATTTACTGCAATTCATCTAGTATTTCTTATGCGTTGTTTCTCATTATTTGCAGGCATGCACCAGGAAAGTGCTTTTCCTTTTGGTTCCTTCATTTCAGTTGACCAAATATTTGTTTAGTTCGTTGGAATCCGAATATATTCAAATTTCGGATGTAGTGGAAAGTTGATAATTCTTAATGAAAACTTCTTGAAATACATTTTAAATTAATAAAAATAAAAATAAAAAATAAGGTCACGAACCTAACATTGTTTGAATATTTACAGCTTGCTACAGTCCACAAAAGCATTATTAAATAGTTTCGTCATCGTAAACTCATCTTGAAAGAAAGAAAAGGAAATAAAGAAAGAAAGAAAGAAAGAAAGCATTATCAGAACTTTTTCTTTTAAAAAAATATCAGTCCCAAAGTAGTACATTAGAAATGAATATTTTATCGCTGTGGCTTGGTAGTGTAATTAAATATTATTATATTTCCTAATCATAGCGATCTCCACGATTAGCAAGGAAACAAATTTACATTTCCAGAAATCTTCACTATTCAAGAACGCAGCAACTCTTATGTGGAACGACCAGTGCTTGCCACATCAATAGATACCTCCAAATAAAATTAATATTGCCACTTTTGTCTATGAAGACAACTTGAATCCAACAAATTTTAATTAATTAAAGATTAGATTTCTTTCTTTGGTTTTACTATTTGTTTAAGTTGAATGAGTGGGTTTGTCTTAACCCGCTAATATATGTCATTATTTTATCATCAGTTGTGCATGTTCGTTAAAAAAATATTATACATGGTAACTGGCTTAGGTCAAAATATATACAATATGCTCAATTAGCTAGTTTAATAATAATAAAAAAAAACTAATATATTTACATCCAAATCGCAATTGGTCATGTGCAGGTAGAGTGAGTCCATTAATTAATGACCAAATCTCATTGAAGGTGCGCATAAACTTAGTTTTATATCTTAATAATTAGGGCATTACCAATAAATTATTAGTATAAGACAAGTGGAAGGGGAAGGCTATACTGCTCGTAGCTTTTCATATCATATTATATGCAAATAAAAAGTGTCGGAAAGCCGATGAAGGACTCTTTTATTATTATTATTATTATTATTATTTTCAATTTTATAATCGAACCATTTGTTTATGCCTTAATAGTATAACTTGTTCATGCATTATATTTGTATAATAATACAGTTTCAATAACGTGTACTTTTATTAAATAAAATACAGTGCTTGCTTTTCTTTGTGTCAGAAAAATATACTTGCTTTGATTTTTATCAATCTTTTAATAAAATAATACCCCTTTCTCTTGTCCAAAGGATGCAAAGATTAATCGAGGATTTAACTATAAACAAAGCTATTAAAAAAGGATAAAAGCATCTTTGTGCATCGAGGAACATGCTTTTGATCACTAAGTTGTGTGTGTGAGTATGTGTTTTGTAAGGGTATGTTCAAGTTACTTCAGATTCAACCTTTTACGCAAGTTAAAGAAAGGACAAGGGGGTCATATTCGGTCATTATTCATTGATTGCTAACAGTTTATTATTATTATTATGGTTTATAGAATTCTCATTAAGTCCAGAAAAAAGAGAATAAAGAAACTATAGGAAAATTTTATGTTAAAACATAATTTTTCATCTTTTTTATTTTACTTAATTTGTAATTTTTAGTTTTTTATAAAAAAAATAAATATATTTAGTCTTTTTATTTTTTAAAATAAAAGATTGCTGACCGTTATGTTGTTAGTTTGATGTTATAATGTTGAGTTTTTAATTATTAATTTGATAAGCAGAAACTTTAATTTAATAAGAATTTAATTAAAAATTATTAATTGTAATTTTTAAAAATCATCGAAGAATTTAATTAAAAAATTAATATTATAATTTCATCTCAGTAATTTGATATTTAATACTTATTTATTAATTTTTAATGTCTTAAAAATTAATGATTGAATAAAAAAAATATTTTAAAAAATAAAAGATCAAATATCATTGTTTTTTTTAATAGAATTCAAAAATCATGGATTAAATAAAATAAGAAAAATAAAATTATATTTTAGTCAAAGTTTTAAATTTTCTATTAAGATCTTAGAAGTTAAATTTTAATTAAGGAAATTAAACTATGTTTGGCAACAAAATTTAATTTCAAACGCGTAAAAAGTCACTAACTATTTTTTTTTGTTATGTCACGAAGATAAGATGGGCCATGTCCGCGGGACAGACTTTGCCCCATATAACAAATAAATTATAGAAAACGTAGAATGCGGACCTAATAAAAGGCTTATTATATGTTTGATTATCTTATTTTAAAAAATATTTTAAAAAACGTTAAAAAATTATTTTTAATAAAAGGTTCGCCAAACATGTCACCGTATATGAGATAAAAAAAAAAAAAAGTGTTCTGTAATTCGAGTTAATTAATTAATATATATACATTTTTATAAACAAAGTGGCTGAGCTTTAAAAAGACAAAAAAGAAAAATCTAATCCTTTTATTTACAATTAAGCTCTTATAAGAATTTTTGTTTTATGCATATAAGAAGGGTTGAAAATTCAATATAAATGTTAGATAATGTTAAAGGGCAGATATACTCCTATAAGTAAATTACAAATACAAACCCACTTTAAAAAATAATTCTTAATTGGAAACCATTTGAGAAATTGTTTGCTTTGTTGTTAATTTTTAATTTGTATTTTCATAAAATTTTAAATATCAAGATCGGAAGA
>JAMLFT010005236.1:0-17922 GCA_026544285.1 Pachyrhizus erosus | reverse complement strand
ATTTTTATTAAAGTTAAATACATTTTTAGTTTTATAAATATGATTTTTTTATTTATTTTTAATCTTATATTTTATAAAATGAGTTAAAAATAAATTTAATTATAAATTTTATTAATAATTATGATATTTTGATGTTAATTCTATTTAGGTTGACCTTAAATATGATTAAATTGATCTTAATTTTTTTATCATATTTTGTTGATAATAAATTGACTTATCATTTTTAGATCAGATTTATTTTTAATATATTTTAAAAAATAAAATATCAAAAATTGACGATTAAAAATAAAAAGAATAAAAACAAATTTTTTTATATTTATATTAAAAATATGTTTAACCTTTTTTTATTATATAAGAATATTTTATAAATATTTAAAATTTAATAAGTTATATGCGTTTGAATATAGATATTAAAGATATGCTTACTTAGTTTTAAATCGTTTAAATACATTGTTACATTCTGTAAAAAAAAATAAAAATACATTATTACATAAGTACTTATAAAATATTATCTCATTTTACAAATTTTAGAAGAATTAAGAATTGAATTATAATTAAAAATAAAATAAAAATTTAAAAGTAACTAAATAATTAAAAAAATAACATTATATATCATAAAAACATTAAGAAAAACACTAGCCACAACATTTAAAGCTTCGAGTGTAATGGACCCTATATCCAGAAGACAAAGTTTACGTTTACCCGTAAATAACATTATTTTATCAACAAAATGCCGCTTAAGTGGAACAAATAAAAAAAAAAAAAAATGGAAAGCGGAGGAGCAAAAACTGCATTATGCAGAATGAACAAAATAAAATAGAATAATTAAAAAAATAAAAATGCTTAATGTTATGTCTAACAAGATTCAAAGTTGGACTGTGAGAAAAATAAATAAATCAAACTTTGGCATTTTATAAAGTGTCGCACAAGCCGTTGTCCATAAGCTACATTGGATAGCTGACAAAAATAAACTATTCATAACATATTTTTATAAATTCATCTAAACATTCTTAAAAGTATTTATAATGAATAATAAGTATAAATAAATTGTTCATAAGTTGTTTTAAATGCTCCTAATTAGATGCACTAATGATGTGAATCATTTAAAAAACTGAAAAAAAAAAACATATATTTTATTATTATAAAATGTCATATATTAATAAAAAATATTAATTGTTAAAAACATTTTTATAAGTACGATTTTTATGTAACAAACTTAATCTACTAATATAAAACTTTATAATTTATATTTAACTATTCGTTTGATATATCATACTAATGATATGATATATTCATAATATTTATTTATTTTTTGTTCGATTATAATTATTTGTTAATATAATATATTATATTATTAAAATAATAATCACGTAATATTTATACAAACAATTATATTTTCGTTAGATAAACATTATATGACTAAAGACAAACGTGGTATCTAATTGTTGGTACGGGGCATATTGTTTAGTGTAGATAATAAAAGTCCCTTTCATCTTAGATCACACGGAGCCTTTGGAAAAAACAAAAACAAAAAAAAAAAGTGTTCTACAAGGGTTGATTATCCAAGTATTTTTTAAATTTATATGTATTCAAATATATATATATATAGTGCACACACAAAATTTTAATCAATATATTCTAAAAGAATATACACGTTTTTAAATATTTTAAATTAGAATATTAACATGTAAAATTAATTGAATGAAGATTGATTAATAGTTTTATTTAGTTTAACGAATAATATTATTTAAAAAAATATTTGTTATATTATGCGTGAGTATATTAATTAATACACAAGACATTAGTATAAAAAATATTTTTATATTAGTTCCTTGAAAATTGTTGTAGCATGTAAGATGATGGCAATTTTATAATATTAATATTTTAGATTTGTTAATAAATAACCGATTTAGAAAATATTTTCTACAATTGAGTGTATAAGAAATCAACTATAAAGTTTTTTATACGTTAGTTTCTTAATAATCAATAAGAAATGCTGACGTTTTTTCAATTTTTTAAAATCTAGACTATACTTTTAAGATTAATTTTATTTTAAGTAATATAGAAAATCACTTTTTACACTAGTTTCAATTTTAATTTATTTAGAATGTTGATACATTTTCATTATTTTAAAAAAATTTAAATTTTACTTTTTACATTAATTATATAAAAAATTGGTCTAAAAAGTGACTTTTAGAGTGATTCCTTGAACAATTATTTTAAAACGGAAAGAATATTTTATTGACTCTTATATATACTAACTTAATTGTAAAAATGATTGTAGGTACTCTAGTTAAACTTTACTAGTAGAAAATAATAAAAGGATTTCAAAATCCACATAAAATATTTTTTTATCTTGAGGTGGGGAGGAACAAATATGAAGCTAAGTAATTGCTTTACAAGATTCTTTTCGTTGGCATTTCAAATGTGCTATCCTCTTATAGAATATGAATAAAAGCGAATGTTAACTTGTAGTCAACCTTTAGCTTTTTAGATAGTTCAAGTTAAAACAAATTGTAATAGTTTTGGATTGACTATTTCGTTGTTTAAATGAAAAAGCGTTCTTTAATCGTTGTTTATTATTGATAATTTTTTCCACAAGAGTCGTGTGGGGAGTATATATAAGCTTCACATAATTAGGGTTATGATAATGAAAAAAGTGTGTTTGGGTCAGCGAAATAGTAATTGCATGTGAAAGAGAGAGGTAGCCAAACAGCACCTTCACTCAAAGATTCCTTTCTCTAATTTGTGTTCACACCTGAAGTGGCTACTTTGATTTGAAACATGTTCTCAGATTCCAGGTTTACCATTTTCACACCTAAAACCACCAACTAATTCCAGCTTTTATGACCCCACCATATATTTTGATTAAGTTATGTCTTATGAACACATTTGATCAAAATATGACATGGAATATAAAACTTTAACCGCCTTATTAAATAACTATAATTTATATATAAAAAAAGACAACTAGGTTTGTCATATAACATAAAAAGCTATTTTCCAATAAATTTCTAACTTCTAATTTTATAAATTTTTTTAAGTATTAAATATATCCTGCTCTTTCTCTCTCACACATACAAATTTCCAGATATATATGGCTCAGGGATGTTTTTAAAATACAATTTTCATGTTAGGATTTAACAAAACTTAATTATTATCATAGATTAGTGCTTGTCGTCTTAAACGATAATTTTTTTTTATCTTACTAGTCTTTTTTTAATGCACGGGCATGGCTTAATGTATATTGAGCAGAGATTTCGACATTTTGTTCCGATAATTAATTTTAATTTCAATTTTCAAATCATTAACTCCGATATGGTAATTATTAGACTCTTCTTTGATTAAAAAAAAATTATGATAATTAGACTAGTAAAATGAATAGGTCAAAACTTAAAAATTCCACAAGCCTGTTGATAATTCGTCATAACTAGAAGGGCAATTGAAGGAAATGAAAACGAGATCTATATAGAGTTTAATTATATCCTAATTACTTTTTTACATACAATACAAGGAAAGAAAATTCCTTGGCAACAAGAAATGCCCAGTTTTGTTTTCATCCATTCGGAAATGCTTTTTTAAGTAATTAAAAATGATGAAAAAATTATATATAATTCATTTAAAAAAGCTTATGGTAGATTCTTACCATGATACCGTTCACACCTAAAACATTGAATAACATTTCATTGCTGGCTGCATGACAGTACGTAATAGTTTCTTTGATGGGTGAATTTGGAGGGCTTGACTTTTGTTTTGGGGGCTGTTCACGGCTTGCTACTTGCTAAAAGATTAACACAAATTTATGAAACTTCAAAAATACCAATTTTTAAGTATATTTTAGTGACATTCTTTCACTCAGATAAGTTATAACAATTTTCAGATAAATTCAAATTTAACTTAAAATATGCATGTTAATTTTGTATTAACTGTATTTATGCTTCAATATTATTCTAGAATTTGATTCATAATGATTTTTTAGAAAATGTACCAAAAAAACATATTTGTGGGTAGGGCAAAAGGCAAGTAGAGGCACCAGCAGAGGAAGCGTAGGCTCCAATGTGATCCCGTAAGATACCTTAAAGTTCGTTGAAGTAAAAGGGACCCACACTTGTGAAGAATGAAATCATACGTGGCACTACTTAGATTTGACCATTCCCATTTTCGCATTTATATATATATATCAGCAGCAACAACATTATGAGCAACCTCAAACGTTATTCTATCTTTCTCTCTAAGAAAAACAAGGAAGCCACGCAAAATGGGGAATTGCTTAAGGCAGGAATCGCGGATGAGATACTCGAGCGAGGAGGACTGGGAGGATTTTCCGGCGGCGGCGAGCGGTGTTAAGAAAAGGACGAGAGAGGTGAAGATAAAGATCTCCAAGAAACAATTGGAGGAGTTGGTTGGGAAAGTGGAGGTGAAGGAGTTGAGAGTGGAACAAGTTTTGGCCCACTTGATGAATCACTCCCTCCAACGTCCATGGAGACCTGCTTTACAAAGCATTCCTGAACATTAACATATTTACATGGGATCCATCATCCATCATCCATCATCCATGGACCAGAGTATTGGCCCTATTGGCTCAATCCTTCCATATCAATATATAGCCTTGCAATGTTTTCTGTAAGGGGAAAACAATGTTAATGTAAATACAAATTTTGAGTACCCTTTTTTGCTCTATATCACTATTAGACTCTGTTTTATCTTAATCTCTTTGCTTTTTACTTTTCTCGCCTTCTCAAATCTCAATTTTTTTTTTTTTTTTACTAAGTATGTACATTAATTACTACCACTAGTACTGATATATTGCTGTACATTAAATCCTTAGAGGAGTAAAATAGAGTTTTATCCATCCTAATTAGAGTAATATGCATCTCTTAAATACCCAGAAGAAAAGAAAAGAAAAACTTTGCTGGCCAAAATAATTTTACCTAATTGTCTCATGAGAAAAATACTTGTAATCTATATAAAAAAGATCTCAATTTGTTTGTTTGTTTGTTTTACACTAAATTTTTTCTAGTGAGAATTTGAATCCTAGTTTATGATGTTGTGAAGATCTAGTCTCTGCTAAACTCAACTCCGTTGCTATGTTCTGCTTATGATTTTATTGGGATACAAATTTTGTGTGGTAATAGCAAGTGTGGGGGTTGCGAAATATGAGATTCTGTAACATAGGCACCGCACTATTTTTCTTCCCCACCATTTTGTGTTCCAGGGTGGCTACCACTTTCATTCTTCAACTTGAGTGATGAATGGTTGTGATATTCGCTTGCACAATTTGTCACCAATTTGTTGTTTATTAGTCTCTTTGATAGCAGCATCGAAGTTGACGAGAAAGGTAGAGGTATTTTTTAAAAGGCTTGGTGAGATCTTCGAAAAGGGTGAAAAAAGAAAAATAATTTTTTATTTCTCATTGATGGATAATCGACTTTGACTATGTTTACCATTTGCTCCTAATAACGGTAGGTAGATTTATTAGATTTATTAGAGCTCGGATAGTCAGATCAATCAAAACTATTATGAAAAATAAGTCGCAAAGTAATTTTCTGTGAATTAATGGCCTTGTTGAAACTTGTTTTTAAGAATTTCTTTACCTATTGTATCGGAAAAAAAAAATAAAAAAATTCTTTACTTAGTGTCAAGTTTCAAAGGTGAGATGATTTTCATTTTTTCAATAAACAATGAGATGCTATCTATCACTTTCAAGATACGTTGCCTAATATTACCCACGTATGGTTCAACTTTGAATTGGCAAAGCATTATTCTTACAATACAATGGATGGGAGTGCTGTGAATAGTAGAGTAAAGATATGTATGGGAATTAAAACATGGTAGATTAATTCAATGGGTGAAGAGCAGCACCACGTTGGAAATTTTGAAATGAATTGCATCATTAATTCATTATACATGTCCTACATGATGTAAAAAAAATAAATTTGAATTGGAAATTGGAACTTTTGACGCCATTAATCATGGACCAAATACTAGTTATGGACCCAACACCATGCCATTAAACTGGGCAAATGCTCTAGCCTACTAAGAGTTGTATTCTTTGATGCTAAGCTTGGAGTAGGTAGAATGCCTAGTCAGCATTAAACAATATAAATATATATATTTAAATATAGTGTAAAATGCTCCAAAATTTCAGGGACAACTAAATCTCTTTGACGTCACTATCAAAATTTGGTGGTTGATCAATCATGAATTAATGAGTGCTTTGTGGATAGAATAACATCTCAAATTTTGAGTTCACACTGCTCCTAAGTCCTACCACAACAAATGTATGTATTCTAGTCTGCCGGCAGTACTTCCAAGTTTGAACCCAAAATATGGCTATTATAACCACAAATTATTATTCCTCAACTTTAAAATATTTGTCATTTTTAGATTACGTACAAAAATTAAAAAGTAATTAAACACTCTTTAATAAATAAAAAATAAGTTGATCAGATCATGTTACCTTTTCAATTTATAATATTCTCTTATTTTTTAATTGATATATCAAATAAAAATAATTGTTACATGTATAATATTAAAAATGAAAAATGATTTAAAATATTTTTAAAAGTGAATAATTTGCTCAAAAAAAGAAAAATGATTTAAAATAATTCAAAAATTTGTGTCGGTTGTTTGATATAAAAAGAATAAAAAGCTCCAAATGTCATATCTGAATTTCTTTTACCAAAAAAATCAACACTGCAAAGATAATCTACTAGTATAAAAACTTCCAAATTTAAAGCCAATTTATGCGTTTGCACAGGCAAAAATGAACTGAATTAGTCTTGTTATAATAGCTTTGTTTAACTTTATTTCACATGTTGGATAAAAATGTGATTAAATTAATTTTAGTAATTATGTAGTAAGTTTTCTTTTAAATACGTTCAGTAAAGTAATTTTCTATCACAGCTATCGGCAATTAACAAATTTATTGTATATTTATTTATTTAATGATAAATAATATAGCGATTAAAAGAAATTCCATAAGGCATTAAAGAATTATTTTGTGGTGTAAAATATATTTTCATATTAGTTGGTATGACGTTCATATGCCATATAGATTGCCTCATCAGCTCTAAAAGAAAAGGCTGTATACGCAGACGCACACAATACGTCACACTCTCGATCTTAATACTTACAAGATGACAATCTCTTTTATCTATGGCAACAACTACAATACAATAATATTAGAAGAAGGGTTTAACGAGTAGTGTTGAGTTGACATGATATATATCAATATCACCATCTTCTAAAATAAAAATTTGACTTGCCCATCAATATCATCGTCAGTTCGTTACCCATGATATTGATGCATGTTGCATTTATCTTCTTGTATTATAAACGACTGGTAGGAATACATTCACTGCAATTTGCAAATGGATTAAATCATTATTTTATTTCTGAAGAAACCATCACAGATATGTGCATATAATTAAAAATTTTCAAAATTGAAACGTGGTTATAAATTTTAAGAAATAACACTGGCTTAATATGATAATGACCTTGTTCCAAAGCTGTGAATGGATTTTTTATTGTTTACATCACATTGTCGATCTTTTAAAAACTATTAACAAATATTTCAGTACTAGTATTTTAAATTATGTATTACATATGATAATTATTTATTTTTTACATAATTAAAATTTCTATTAAATAAATATTTTTAATATATAATTATATTATAAGTAACTTATATAATAAATAAACATCTTTGAATGTTAAAAAGATTAAGAGATAAAATCATATTTTTAAAGTTTGTAGAGGAAATGGAATCTCTCAATGTCGCTGTGCTCATGAGGATTTAGAAGTTTTTTTGTCCTAGGAATATCATTAGAGGAAAATATTTTCTT
The DNA here is from genome assembly GCA_026544285.1 of Pachyrhizus erosus. NCBI lineage: Eukaryota > Viridiplantae > Streptophyta > Magnoliopsida > Fabales > Fabaceae > Pachyrhizus > Pachyrhizus erosus. The sequence goes on along the minus strand of JAMLFT010005236.1, from coordinate 10,075 downwards.
GAAATTGGGACTAAATGGTCATGTAGGATAGTCATCTAGAGGATATGAGCGCTGGCTTAGGGGTTATGACCAAGGAGAAGGTAAACTTTGATTTTAGTTTTTTTTTTAGTTTATGACTTTGCAATAATCAATACTTGTTTTTGAAAGAGGGAGAAACACCTTGTCATATATAAAAGTGGGGTGACTTGATCTTAAATTGATTTTTTTTATACGAAAATTATGTAAAAGAACTTTGCATGAATTAGAAATTAACGTAATACTTAGGGAGAGTTTGATTGATCAAGTTTTAGTCATGAATGTGTAAGAGTTGGGAAAAGAGTAAAGAGAAGTCATGATAGGATTTCAAGGATTAAGTGGTCGTTATTGAAAGGAGAAAACCACAATTTTTATCAAAAGAGTTACGAAGAAAGGATGTTAGAAAACATAAGGAAGTTCAAAATATGTGAGTCAAAATGGTAGAAAGGTTAGAAAAACAACAAAATGAGACTAGAAGAATCAAGAGGCTAGGGACATGAGGATTAAAATAAAAATGTTCAGATTCTTTAAGATCATGTCATCTTTTCAACATCATATCAACTTTTCATAATTAATTATATAAATATTTTTTATATTCTCATTATTTAATAGATAAATTTATTATTGTCGAGCATCAAACATAAAAATATGTGATAGTTAAGAAAAGTACGAAAAAGGTAGTGAGACAAGAATTAAAACTTTGATTAGGGATATTCATTCACTCCAATTAGTGGTGGATTGGTGTGAAAATAAGAGAGATAAATAGAAAAGAAACAAGATAGAGTGAAAATTTGATAGAAATGATAGGTGATGTGATGCAAAAAAAAAAGATTAAAAGAAAAATGAAATAGAAGTGAGACCAAAAGTGGAGCTACAACTATCTACACTCTACTAACCTTCTAAACTTAGAGAAAATAGTCAAGAGATAAGAAAATAAAGTGCATAAAGGATGAAGACAATACTATCTTTATTTTTGTTTGGAACAAGACATTATAGAAAAACAAAGAAGCTTTTAGAAGTTATTTAATGAAGTACATGAACTTCTGTCTTTGAATAGGTTAAACACAAGATTATTTTTATTATAAGATATGGGAGAAAGGTATTCTAAGTGACAAAGGCGTCAAATGACACATTAGATTGTTTAATAAAATTATGAGGCCCTAAAAAATGCTAGAAGAGTAAAGCAATAATACTCTAATACCTATTTATATGAACAATATAAATATATAAAATATTATACAAATTATTTGGGATTAAGTTCATAACTCATATCATAAAGTTATAGGAAAAAGGTAATTTAGTGAAGATTAAGAAAAAAAGACTCATATTACTAAAATCAATTTAGATTTATGTCTAGGCATGTAAAAAAAAAAAGATCATGCCTAGGAAACTACGAAAGCAATATACTTGTTACAACATTTATAGTAAATTATACAAATACCTCTTGAGGTTTTGTTAAATTACATGCACACTTTCTTTTTTTTTTTTATGCTAATTCTTCTTAATTTTTAAAAAATATACACTGACGTTTCCTTATATGTTATACTAACACCTTCTTAATATTTGTAAATATTACACTCACTCCCCTCATACATTAGATTAACATCCCTATAAGAGGATAATTGTAATTTTTGAAAAGATAGGAATATTTGTGTAATTTTAAAAAATCTTAGGAGATATTTATGTAATTTACTCCAACATTTAATGAAAATATGTTAGTGGAATAAAAAAGATTTTCATATGGTCTTTATTAAGTTAGCAAAGGTGTATGGTCAAATATTAAGAAAGATAATGTGAAAGACTATAAAGAAGAAAGAAATATGTAATACACACATCTTCAAGCAATCAATGATATATATAAGGAAGTCAAGACATAGATAAGAACACAAAGTGAGATCACAACATAATTTCTTATAATCATAAGGTTGAGTGAAAGGGGTTACCTTTGAGTTCTTATCTTTACCTTAGTCTTGAGTGTCCTTATAAAGCATATCCAAGAGTCAATGCAATAAACATGCTTCTTACATATGATATAGTTCTTGGTGGAAAGTCTATAGATGAAATAAATGACAAGTTAGAAATATAAATAGAAGTTTTGGAAGAACACATGTTTTGTTTAAGTAGAAATATGCAATAACTTTATCATTGAGGTAAAAATTTGAAAAATATATCTTATTACAAGTTACACAGTTTAAATATTAAAGGTTCATCATATAAGATGATAGAGAAATAGAAAACGGTATAAATTGTAAATCATAAGATTTAAGTAGGATGAATAAAATGTAAAAATGTGTCACTTATTATATGTGATACTCAAACTTAAAGAAATTTTTTACCACACAAATATAAAATCTTGAATGAAAAAAAAGCCAACCAGAAAATAAACTTAATATAACATATGAGAGTATTATGTAAGATGAATCAATATAATAAACATGATAAAATTAGAAGCGAATGTATTAAGAAGAAAGTTAGGATAACATTTATCGTAAAAAAAGATGGTATAGTCTTGCATAAGGTGATTTATACATGTGTAAAAAAAAACTTGTATTGGTTCTAATATCAAGAGTAGATCAGATGAAGGATAGCTTAATGAGACAAATATACGAGTAACAATTAAGGAAGATCTAAAAGTTAGTAATTTATTTATTTTGACATTTTTCTACAAAATATTAGGGCATCATATATATATCCAAGCTGGCCCAGTAAAAAAATGTTTGGTTACTGTTATATCATAACTTTCTCTGTAACTGCTTGTCTATAATAATCAGTTAAAACAAAACAACGAAATTATTTTTTACGAACTAAAACATCCCTACAGGTTACGTGTACTTGGTTAAAAATAAAAATAAAAATAAAATTGGCTCCTGTTAAAAATATAAAATGAGCTCACAGCTTAATTTTTCATTATTTTATTAATAACAAAAGCTATTTTCTCCCCAATATAATAATTAACAATTAAGCTTAAAGGCTGACACAAGTATTTGTAAATTTGTTTTGTGAGACATTATATACTATCATTAAAAGGATTTATATATAGGATCCAAAGCACTCAAGACTCGTCAGGGTCAAAATAGTGGCATGATTTTACGTAGTTATTACATTAAAAGTTACATAAATTAAGTTAAATGAAATATTTTTGATCAAATTTTTTTACTACATGTATAATGCAAAGTTACTTAAATAAATCATTTATCTTAATTTTACAAAACCTATCATACCATATAGATTCAAACATTTTATGTAAAAAGTCATTTTAATATTAAAGTTATTAAAATAAGTATTTAAATTAAATTTTATAACTGAAAAAATAATCTTTTATTAATATGAATCAATTAAACATTATTGATTATTTAAATAATAAGTTGGCAAGTCAACTATTCTAATAAAAAAAAAAAAACATTGCTTAACATTAAGTATATCGTGAAAGTAGTTGCGCTGAAAATACTCGTATATAAAAAAAAATTGACTACTGATTAGTATGTTTATCTAGTCTGCCGCTGGAGATGAGTTTCTTATAGTCACAATCATTAGACCAAGGAACTATTATTACAACACAAGTTGCCACAACGATTCTCATGCAGAAATTATTCAATTTTAATGTCTGCAACAAAGCAACTACCTTTCACCAATGATGCTCATTCAAAGGAGACTACACATAAGTTTGAATCTCATTCAAATCAACGGAGTACATCATCTATACTCTTGGAAGTTAACATGACCAGTAGCTTGTGCATGCTCCACTGCCTCCTGAAATTTTCACAGAAAAATCAGTACTCAGATTCATAAGAATAAAGGAGAATAAGCTAAGGTGGATAAGTAGCACATCTAACATAAAGCAAAGCATCAGGTACTGAGGAATCACCTTCTGACCCATAACTCCAATTTGGCATACTCCACAGCGCAGAGTGAAGTTGGCAGTGTCAGTGTAGCTCCGTTTCCTGAAAGCGTAGCCATGATATTAGCATCACGGGCATAGCATAAATTGCGACGACACTGAGTAGCAGAAATAATTGAGAGGCTAGCACATGATATCCAAAATAATAGGAAGGCTAGCAACACACTCTTTATATTAAACACTCTTTTTAATATTTTTTCTGTAATTAATTAAAATATTAAAAATTATCAATTTATATGATCTCACATCTCATGATTCTTTATTATCCTTATTTAAATGTAAAATTTATTAAAATTAGTGATTTTTAATAAATTTTGATCAATAAAGAAGAAATTATTAAAAGACGAATATTAAATAGAGAATGACGCTAGCCTTTCTCTCCAAAATAAATTGAGAAGATTAAACAAATCACATCATGAAATATAAATCAAAATGATTTTCCGTCCTATTATCCAGGATTAAAATATATGTTCCTACTGGCAGACACATATCCCAGCTATCACTCTCACTTAAAAAATGTGCATAATTTCACCTGTATGGTTTGGCAATAGAAATTGGCAAATTTTAAGTCCTAAACTTATCAGTCTTGTATATATAGTTCATCTGCTCGACATATTCATTACTTTGCTCTTGTTCCATGTCGGAAAAAATAAAGGTGCAGTGGATTTTAAAAAATGTCTTTTGTTTATACTAATAATTACAAAATATCATATTAGTTTCACTTTGTTTTTATTTTAAAAAATTTGCACATAATAATCAAATTGGGGTGAATTTTTGTAATTATTACTGAAAATAGAAAACATCTCAATACAATTCCAAATGCATCCCAGGTCCTCTGAAAGTGAAACTTTAAAATACATGCCTAAAAAAGACCTTTTATGTACGAATATTCAGTTATTCACAACAAATCGGATATATATAAAGAATCCAAATATGAAGATTTATGCAATTCAATAATCTAAATATGCTAATCTGTATCTCTTTCTTTTAAGAAGGTTCAATAAGGATAGCAAACTACCTCTGCTGTTCCTTCACAAAATTTAGAGCAATCCCCTCAACAGGTCCAATGCTTCTGTTTTTCTGTACAGTAAATATGGTCTGATCGAACTCCTCAGGAGCTTCCTCAAAGGGAGACATCTGACCCATACAAGGTGTGAGTAATCGTCAGACAACATGAAAATGAAAAATATATACGAACCTTTGTATTTTTTTTTATTGTTTCATGTGTAGTAGATAAATATAAATACCAATTACTTGCAGTCTCACAATTCACCTCTGAATCCACACACACAAAAAAAAAAAAAAAATGCACGAAAGAGAAGGAATGGATGATCACTAATTTCTCGTGTATGAAATTACTCACCACCAATGCATCATAGTGGAGGCCATCATAAATCAGCATCACTCTTTCAGAATAGTTACTTTCCTGTCAATAGTATTCACAAAAAATGAAAATAGAAAAGTTCAGTCATAAGAGGTTGCAAAACTTTAGAGCATATAGATTGCATAAAAGTGACTAACCTGACCATACAAATCACATCGAGTTGTCTGGATATCATATGCTGCAATTTCACGTCCATAATAATCTGCTAATATTGAAAGTTCAATTGCACCTTCATAAAGGAATAAGGAGCTTAATTAGCACATCAAACTAACAAAGTGTTAACACTACTTTATTGTTAAATTTGCTACCAGGAGAGTTTGAAATACCCTTTGCAACCCATGTTAAATTCATCAACTACAAAATCTATACCCACAAAATTTATATCAAAAGCCTAATTTTGAAACAAAACAACTGAAATTTAAACAATTGGCGCAGAAGATTGTCTGGGTATCCAGATGTTTAAATAAAATATCCCAAATTTTAATTAAATCCATATGCTTCAAAACATTTCAGGAAAATAATATATTTGTCTCATATATACTTCGTAATATATTTATGTTAGCAAAGTTTATTAAAAGCCCAGATGTTTAAATCAACCTATCTTTGAGTAAGTTTCATCACCTTCCAAGTTCCAAATAAAAATGAATTCACACATTCATATACTGACGACAGTAACACCAAAAGTAGTAGTTCCAACTTCCAGAGTGAAAATTGGCGATTATTTCCATTGAACTTTTTATTTAAAACAGCCTTGATTAGGAAGACATAGACCAACTAACCTCCCCACTTCTCAGAGTCAAGAATCCAGTTACAATATTCTGCATTTGGCTTCCCAAGAAATGCTTCACAATATTTCTGTGGATCACTTGCCACTGTTCTAGCTATAACCTTTAGCATGTCAAATAGCACAAACACATTAAGTCAAAATATGTAAGGAATGATGTCAATAACATACTTAAAATTAAAAAATATTAGGCAATACAATGGTATAAAAGTTCCACTTCACTGGTAATTCTTAAATGATAGACTGTAATTTCATATCTGAAAATGAAAATATTTTGCAATGACAAGATTTTTAGTGCAAGTAATTTCATGGAAAACATTGAGTAGCACAGCATGGGGCATGGCAGACCATAATATAGGGGCGTATGATGAACAGATGACAAAATATGGAGATCTACTAGAGAAGTTACTTAAGTCCTACATCAAGAATTGAAATCAACAATAACTAGTGAAAGATATTTATGCTGAGCCTTATATAATATTCAAAGTCAAATTTTTGTAAAATAAAAATGCGCAAAGAGCATTAATTATTCATAGCTGCATCTGAAAAATTCTTCATGCACCATGCAGATAAAAAATAACTAAATGCCATTGGTTTAGGGTAAAGCAAAACACTCATATCTAAGTATTTCACTCATCCTTTGCATTTGTTGCAGCCATTTTAATGATTGGAAAGCCAACTACCAGTTTTCCAAAAGCTCTTTTAACTGAGTTTTAATAAAATATGTCTATAAGGAATAATTGTCCACAAACAACAAATACAGAACTTCTGTATTGACATTTTGGTTTCAGAAACTATTCAAATTGAAACAAGTAAAGTGATAGAAAGCCAAAGTAAAGTCAATTGACATGGAATCTTGGATATCACATTTAAATTGCATAGCATTAGCAAACTGTATATGATTATCAGGAGAAAAAACATAAAATATGTTTTTGGCATCTCAGAATATCTTGAAATTTGGTCTTATCTTAATCCCTATAAAAATTTAATGCTTTAGTTCCTATATTCACCAAGAGTGATGTGGTTTTAGTCTCTCATCAGGAACTAAAAACACATGTTTATTATCAAATGTAGGGAATAAAAATGTATTAAATTTTTACAGCATGCTTCAAAGCACTCCCACTTCATGTTTTCGACAGTGTTGTTGTGTCATACTTTGAGAATGACACGGTTTGGAGGAACTCTAACTCATTTGGGTGAAAACTCCTTCTTCCAATACAGTAGAGAGGTCCCTTGATTTGAAAGCCAATTCTACAATACAATGTTGTTAAATGGCGGCATCATGGCCACCAAGGTGGAATGTGGCGGATTTTTTGCCAACTGCCATAGGCAATTTGTTAAGGGAGGCCCACTATGGCAGCATTATAGGCCACTGTGGCATGTTTATATGACAGAATTTTAGCCTTCTGCAGTAGGATTCTGCCATCTGCCATTTGTAACTCTGCTATGATATGGTTTCACTAGTCCTAGTCTAGAGTATATTGTGTTTGATACCTCAAGATTTGAATGGTGAGATTTTTCTAGTAAAAAAGGTCATAGATTAAATTTCAAAAGGAACTAAAACTGAATCTCGATATATTTTGAGGGAACAAAAGCATGTTTTACTAAAAAGAATATATCTTGAGGCAAAAGTCGACCGGCCAGAAATGATGCACCCATTACCACTAGAAGCAAATTCACAAAACATGCATGGAAATGAAGTAGTAGGATGATAGGGTGCACTCGCATATTTCAGACAAATAAAATCAATACAAGAAAAAAATACCCGTCTCAACTCAGCAGCTTTCTTCTTGTCATGATCCATAACATATCTGAACCGATTAAACACAATCAGAAGGAGAAAGAACATCACAAGTGGAACCATTTGTACAAGTAGCATCAACATAGCATGAAAAAAAAGGGGGATTGTATTCCATTGCTTTACTTACCCAACTGCATTGAAGAGGCAACTGTTATCCGAAGGAATAACTCTTCTCACAATAACGCCTTCCATGATGAAGATTGTAGATAACTAGCAGCCTGAAAATCAATCACAAAACCATATTCAAAATCTAAAACACCAACTGTAGCATCTGAAAAGCAACACCGGATGTGAACTCCAACAACAATTCGTATTTTGCAATTAACATCTGAGAATGAACAAAACCTAGAATTTATTTATTTATTTATTTATGATTATTATTATTACTATTATTATTATATTGATATAATGGAAGTTGGAATTCTGAAAAGAAAGGAAAGGAGGAGAAAGGATTTTACAAAGGGAAGAAAGAGAAATTGGTTTGGATTGGAAAATGGAGATGTATGCTTAGAAAATTGAAAAGGGAAGTAATTGGTTTGAGAAGAAGGAGAGAATACAAACCAAGGAAGCAAAAGCCAAAAGCTTGTTGAGGGTGGATGTGTTGGATTTGGTACTTGTGTTGTGTTCAATAAGAAACACTTTCCTTTTATACCTCTCAGGCTCAGGCTCAGGCTCAGGCTAAGGCTCAAAGAATAGAATAAAATTAAGAATTACTAACAATTAAACAGGTTACTACCATTATCATTCAGATGCTACCGTCCTTTTCCACGCTATGCCCAACATCTACTAAGAATACACCATAACATCTTCCTTTTATTCTCACTTATTAAAAAACTAATATTTTTTTTAACCATTTTATCGGTGTCAAATATTCACTTAATTTTATTCAGTTTAATTTTATAATTATCACTCATTTTATCAATTTTATCATTCAATTTTTTTTATACTTTATTATCATATTATTTTTTGTTATAATTTTTTTACATTTTATTGATTTGTTAAACATGTAATAAAATATTGACGTGTTTTACAAAACAAAATTATTTTATTACTAGTTTTTAAAAATAACATTATTTTATTATTAATATAATGATAAAATATATCAAAACTAAAAAAGTATAATAATAAAATACATAAAAAAATATTGAACGATAAAATTTATAAAATAATAATAACTAAATCATAAAATATATAATTAAATATTTTATCTGTAATTAATCTTTGTTGAATAACTGTCCCAAACAAATACGATTTTTTATGCACAATGATCAAACCTAAATCCAATCCATTTTTATTTAGACCAATAACATTATATTATTAAAAAAATAATATTCTCCCTGGTCCTTACACTTGTGACTTTACTTACCAAAACTGTAACTATACACTAATTTAATTTTTCAAATAGTTAAATTAGATATATTTTACACATTAAATTCGATATATTAAATTCACTTTATTAACGCGTGAATAAGATGCTATATTAATAAATAAGATGATATTTTTTATCAGTATAAATAAGATGATATTAAATAAAAATAAATAAGTAAGATGATATCGTGATGGTGCAAATAATGACAAATATATAAGAACAAAATTATTGCATGAAAAATGACAATGCAATCTTATATTTTTAATATTATTTATCTTAATTATGACTTATACTTTTGTAGTATTAAATTAAAAAGGATTTTTGCGAATAATTAATTATAAAAGTATAATTATACTTAGAAATTTTTTTTAATGACATAAAAAAATTACATTAATAATAAGATTTATGTGTGTACGTGTGCGTACTTTAAATGAATTATTATCTATCCTTATTATTTATATATCAAGTTTATCTTGTTAATCACGTGTTTAAAATCCATAGCATCTAATATGATTAGAAATTTGATTATCAATTAAATGTTGAAGTAAATCTTATTAATTTTAAGAATATAAAGATTTAATTTAAACAATTAAAAATTAAAAGAATTAAAGTATTTTATTTAACACAATTAACTCTATTTTTTTAATTTAAAATTTACATTTTTATATGTATTTCACAAATTTTATCGTTTAATTTTTTTATAAATTTTATCATTAAAATTTATAATTTGTGTATGTTTTATTATTATATTAATAATAAAATAATATTTTTTTAAAATTAAAAATTTATTTTAATAAATGTCAATATCAATAAAATTTATAAAA
>JAMLFT010005235.1:0-17922 GCA_026544285.1 Pachyrhizus erosus | reverse complement strand
GTTTGCCTTGTTTCTTTTAACACTAATTAATTGTATTTACAAATTTGTTTACTTTGTACAGGTATTCTTCATCTTCACAATATATAATGTTTCAAATCAAAAAGAGCAGCTTAAGGTGTGTGAGAACTAAATATTAAAAATCAAAATTAATAATTACATATATGAAAAAGTTTTTGCAGCGTATTGTGAGATGGTTTGAATTCAAATTTCTAGTTGGGAGCGATTAGTTCAGAAGAAGCTGCCAAATGGATACGTTCATTGAAGAATGCTGCATTGAAGGTTTTAACTACTCTCTGTAAATAAGAAGAATGGTTGTTGCCTTAAGATAGAAGCTAACGTTATTATATAGTTTCAGGAGAATTCAAATTTGGAAATGAATTTTGTGAATTCTTCCAAGAAAAATCATTCATCATTGAGGTACATCAGCTGCTTTTTTGTATGTGGTCATGCAATTTGTAATCTATTGACAAAGGTATCATTATATACATAGCATTTGTAATAACAATTTATTACATTTAATTGATATGTAATTTATTAATCTAGAAGTTCCAAGGTAAATTTTGAAAATTGTTACTATTGTTGCTCTACTTCTGCTCTTACTAGAGATTGCTTTAGTTTCTTGTTGCTTTCCTATACAAAATTATGGTCTGGAAAACAGGATCACATGCACTAAAAATGCATTCTTCCTTACTTCTTTTCTTATATTGCTGTTGTTGTTATTTATTTGAGCCTGAAGTTTTGTTTAAACAGAATGGGAGGCTCAAAAAAGAAAAATTGGAAACAATCTGTTGAATGGAATTTTCAGTCATGTATATACACTGAAGCAATGACCTCTGATGCTATTGCTCCCTCACAATGGAAGATATTTGGTTGTGACAATGGTAAAATTTTAGTTCTTATAATCGTCTCCTGATAGCAAGTGGCTTCATCTGTTATCTCAAAGTTCACTGCTCCTTGTTTAGGAATAAGGATGTTCAAATTAGCAAAGGATTTGGATTCTCGTGGAAGTGTTAGTTGCTCCTACCTCTGTACAATTTAGTTTTTATTTATGGTCATTTTGTCTGAAGTTTGTTGTATTCAGCATTTGGGCAATTGCCCAGTAATGATGGCAGTAGGTGTAGTTGATGGAACTTCAGAAGACATTTTCCATACTCTTGTGTCTCTGGGGTCATCAAGATCAGAGTAAGTATTCCAAATTACTGTTGGCAAGTTAAAGAATGACAGTAACGCACTCTTCAAATTCACTTAAGTTAAAGAATGACAGTAACACACTCTTCAAATTCACTTTTTATTATTAGGTGAAATTCATGTGCGGTCCATTAATACTAATAGGAATCATCAAATAAGTGAAACTCAAATAATTTAATAGGTCCCAAATAAATTTCACGTAATACTAAAGAATGTTTTAGAAAAAATATATTTATATAAGTGTAACTTTTTAATTTGATCTGCTCTCAGTGCAAACCTTTTACTGTTTATTATATATCTGCAAATATGGAAGTCAAGTGGGGCATTTTCTTACGAGTCTAGAAAGATCAGATTGATCAAGTGTATTCATGATCATTTTTATTACATGGAATTTAGTGTTAAAAATTTAATTCACTTTTAATAGAATATTTTTTACATTATCAGCAAATAATGAAGTGTCACACAATTGTAGTAACTAGAGATTTTCACTAGCAATAGTCTCCCAGCAGTTTTCAAACAGAAGGCACCATATGTTTCTCAGTGTGTGTAAACTCTTTGCACGATTGTGGATCTAAATTAAATAATTTCTTAAATAAACACTCATATTGGAATCTATAATACCATAAAGAAAAAAGGCTTTATCCATTAAAGTTGTTTGAGACTTTTCTGATTCTGTGAAAGATAATATAATTAAGTTGTAGTGCAAGGCTTGGTAAACCTCACCATAAAAAATTTTGATGGGTGGTTTATGTGTGAAACACAGCTTTTGTTTTTGTCAAGTAAAAAATGACTGCTATAAATCGGGTATTCCCTCGATACCCTGATGGGGGATAGAATGAAGGGAATTAGTTGTGATTTTCCTTTGGTTTAAGTTGCTTTCTCTTTATGTTTGCAAAAAAAAGAAAAAAAAAGTTGAACAAGAAGTGAGATGAAGTAACCCTGGTCTTGTTTTCAAATTGAGGTTCATTTCCTGTTAGTACTAATTACTAAACAGTTTTTATGCTCTCAAGAGAAGCAACATGTTTAATGAATCATTAACATTTTCCCCCTGATTATAGATTTTTCTCATTCCAATTCAAATATTGAATTTACTAAGTGTATATTGCAGATGGGACTTTTGTACATACCAGGGCAGTGTGGTAGACCACATTGATGATCATACTGATATCATTCACATGAAGATGTTACCATTGTAATTGATATATGAAACTTTGTTACAGACAATTGGTGCAAGCATACTTGTTACTAATTTATCTCATTCATAGGGGCATGAAACCACGAGATTTTCTGTTACGACGGTATTGGAGAAGAGAGGATGATGGCACATATGGTACATTTTTTAAAGTAAAATCCATACTATGAAGCTCTAATTCATTGCTATTATCTATCAGTTAATTCTTTCTGTCTTTTCCTATGGTTCTGTAACAGTGTTGCTATTCCATTCTGTTTATCATAAGAACTGTCTGCCAAAAAGAGGCTATGTGCGTGCATCCCTTAAAAGTAATGTATGCTTTTATATTTGAGATTAGTTTTTTACCATTCTATTCTGAGTAAGGTTTTGAAGTGCAGTTGCAGTCGCTTTACTGTAAGAAAATAGTAGAAAATATAGGCAAATATGACTGATGTAGCTACAATTTGCAATGACTTGGTTAATGTTTGGTAGGTGGAGGATTTCTAGTAACTCCCTTTAACAATGGAAAGCAGTCACTTGTAAAACACATGCTTGCTATCGATTGGAAGTTATGGAAATTGCATTTAAGCCCCTTATCTGCTAAATCCTTAACCATTCGGATGCTTGAGAGACTTGCAGGTATGTTTAATATAGATTAAAATAATCATTTGGTCCCTAACTCATGTAGGAATGAATCATGTATGAAACAAACTTAATGTTTAGTCTCTATAAAAGCATTCAAGGATTGATTTCTAAATTAGTGTCACTTGTAGAGACCAAATGGTTATTTTAAACTTTAATATAAGATATGATATGATAGACATTGAAATTTTTATTTATAGCTTTTACATATGGATATTGTTATGCTAAACAACTTGTAAGTCTTGAAATTTTCACCATTTGCAGCACTGAGAGAGTTGTTTAAGGCTAAAGCTGGAAGTTGTTCCTCTGAACCTATTGAAATGGCAATAAATATTAAGAATGAAGTTACAGAAGAAAACAAAGTCATGGAACATGTATTGGAAGGAGAGGCCAACAGAGAATCTTGTCTTACAAGTTTAATGGGATTGAATGATTCTGATGAGTTTTTTGATGTTTCTGAACCAATGGACTGTGATGAATTTGAGAATGAGTGGCACTCTGCCCCACTTTCAGAACAGCACTCTCAGGTACCTCATTCCTTACCAAGAAACTTTAATCTTGGATTCAGAACTTTCTTTTTCAGTTCTGCTTTATTAATCATAATCAAGTTTTCATTATGCTTGGAATTAGGCAACTCTCGACATTACTTTTGCATACTAGGGACTACTTTTCTCAGTAATGTAAATAAAATCATCAATTTTATTCCTATTTATGCACATGTCAATCAATTTAGTCCTTCTCAACAACTAAATTAACGTAGAAACATAATTAAATAGATCAATTTTTATTTTTTAGAAATAAAATTGCTAATTTTCATGTCTGATTGTTTTTTTTAGAGACCAAAATGGTATTTAGCTGTATGGTATACATGGCTTACATTTATTGATTGTCTTTAGTAAAGACTGAAGACACGAACAGAGAAAATTCAAGGAGAAAAGGAAAAAGATGAAGGGATTGAAGGAAAAGGTTAATATATGGAGAACTTTCAAAAGTTATTAATGCTACATGTATTTCAAATGTAAATGCATGAGCTACGAAAACATTAGAAAGCACCACCACACATTAGAGAATGGAGCACTCATGTTTGATCATTAAATTTTGTGAATTACACTCTAATTCATCAGATTTTTTTATTAATTATGCCAATACAGAGATCTCTCGTGGTGAGCAAGGATAAATAGAATCAGAGAGTTTTCTTAAAATTAACCTGAACTTGGAACAGATGTTTCCTATTCTCATTGTAACAGGTCTAAAGTTGTATTTCCTGCACTAATATTTCTTCACTTACGCTCACGGATTCAACCCTTTTAATTTTTATGCGCATTCAATTTGTTCTTTCTACTTTATTTTTCCTGATCTTCTTCACATATTTGAGTTTTCTTCAACTCACGTCCATAAAGTGTTCCAAGAAGCACTTAGTTGTTCTGATTCTCTAACATCTATGCGTGCTTTATATTTTTTGGAACCATATTCATGAATTAGATACTGCTTGTCAGATATATCTAATGGGGTGGTAAAATGTGTTTAACTTTAAAATTCCCAGTTTTTTATTTTGATAGTGAACTTTTGAATTTGCTATACATAATCTTTCAATATGAAAATATTAACATTTAATCTTGGAATAATTTAGAACATCTTAAATTATCTCCTAGAATTTGTTTTATATTTCCATACTATCTAGCTCTAAGAACTGGTTTCTACATTTCCTTATTATTTCATGATTTATTTGCTTATTTAGTTAGGTTTATGATCTAGTATTCGTATAAATAAGGATTAGTACTTTTCCTTATCTCATGATTTGTTTCGTTATTTAGTTAAGATAATCTAGTATTCATATAAATAAGGATTAGTACTTTATATTTTGCATCAAATTGTATCACATACAGTACTTAAAGAGAAACATCAGTCTCTATTTTCACAATTTCCTTCCTGATATACTCATAAAACCCTATAATTTAAGCAATAAATATTTGTTCTTATTTCAACAACGAATATTTTATTATCTTAAAGATCTTGCTTTGATGATATGTCTTATTATGTTAATTATTAATGGAATTGAAATTACAGGATTTAATGATGGCTTACCATCCCAAAACATCATCAACTACTGGTTTGGTAAAAAAATTACAAGATCTTGCAGGTTACTCTTATTTCATCTCAGTATCATTATTTAGAGATGGAAGGTATGTAACAAATTTCTGAATGATTTTATGACAAAGTGGTTTCAAACATGTTTTGCAGTCCAGAAGAAGGGGTACATGGATTTACAAGAGACTTCTAGGGAGAATAGTGTGCCATTCCCTTATGGAGCCACTCTTCAAAAAGATTCGAGTTGTAATTTACCATGCAGTTGGGATGAATCTGATCCATCTTTATTTTTTATTCGTGGAAAAACATTTTTAAGAGATAAAAAAAAGGTATTTACAAATTCCAAAATTGTACCTATATATAAAAAGAAAATTGTTTCTTGAATACCTCTTAAGTGTCTCTGCACTTTGCTGGAAGAAAGGAGAGATAAGCCATTGGTTTGATTGGTGAGATATTGTGACAAGAAGAGAAAGATTCAAAGAAACTAAAAGTGTTGATCGGTTGTTTGTAATTTGTGAATGTGTTCAAATATCATCATTCATATAAAAATCGAATTGTAGAAAGAGAATTTCTTATACACGTATCATATCTATCCATCATAGCTTCTGAAAGTATTAGAAGAAAATCCTGATGATCTTAGCCTAATAAAATATAAAAATTAAAGAATAAATATGATTTTATAAAAATTTATAAATTGTAATATAAATATGATTTTATAAAAATTAAATTCTGTCACAAGCCTTAGAATAAAGAAAATGGTTGTGTCGAGGAATCCAGCTAACATGAAACTTAATTAAATCTTTCTTAATAAAAATTAACACATACAGTTGAACTAGGAGATTCAAATTCTCTCATCCAGGTCAAGGCAAAAAGCACCATGATGCAAATGATTGGTGCAGATTGGATTCAATCTAACACGCGACAAGATGATCTATGCAGTTGTCCTGGTAGCATAATTCAGGTCTATTTTCTGTCTTCAGTTTGCTACTTGTGTATGGTTTTCTTTCATTGTTGATGTTTTCTAGTGATTATGTCAAAAGACTCAAAAAAGAATCATTATTACTAAAATATTGTCATTCTCACATATGTGCTTTTGGATTGATTCAGCAATATGCAAAAAATGGGGGCCCGGAATTCTTTTTTGTTGTCAACTTCCAAGTTAGTATAAGCTCATCTTGATTATTGTATTCACCCTAGTTATTGAGAATCACATTGTTTGCTGTATGCTTTTATCATGAATCAGATGCCTGGAAGTTCCTTGTATACCATTGGACTCTATTACATGATGAAAACTCCTCTGGAAGACCATCCTTTATTGCATAGCTTTGTTCATGGAGATGATGCTTACAGAAACTCAAGATTTAAGCTAATACCATATATTTCAAAGGTTAATAGCCATCGATTGAAACAAAAATCTTAATTACACTAGTGATTCTTTTGTTATTGTCACTTCATAAATTTAGTCTTTTATTCTTTTTCTTCAGAAATTTTATTATTTATTTATTTTAATTATGTAATTTTATTTATTAACTTGACATTTAATATTTAACAAAAATGTTCGTAACAATGTGATAAAAGTGTGGCATTAATTTGAATGTTCTAGCATGACAAGATAATAGAGTGTCATTTTAATGTTTCTAATAAAAGTTAAATGTTAAGTTAAAATCAAAATTGTACAAATAAAAAAATGGAAATCATATTTGTAAAAAGAAAAAAAACTAAGTAGACAAAATTCATGAAATAACGATGATAGAAAGATTAAAATTATAATTAACTAAAAAAAAGTTGGATCAAGAAGAGTTTACCTAAAACTTTACATATATATCATTTGATTTGTTTCTCCCAGGGATCATGGATCGTCAAGCAAAGTATTGGAAACAAGTCATGTTTGCTAGGCCAAGCTCTAGACATACATTATATTCATGGGAGAAACTATCTAGAGGTGACTATATTGATCTTACATAATTATTAGAGTAGAGGTGATTGCTATTGTAGTTTTACTTCTAATTATTATAGTTTTCCCCAAACACACAAAGATAAGGATGGTGTTTAATTTAACTTTTAGTATTACTTTTTGCTTGTTTCGAAAGCTTTATTTTTTTTTATTTTATATCATCACAAGCTAATTTAAGTCATACATACTTTCAGCTGGATATTAATATTGAATCTTCAACCGTTGCAAGAGGGTTGAGCAACCTAGTTCTTGGATACATGAACAAATTGGTCGTAGAAATGGCATTTTCAATACAGGTAGATACAATTATTAGTGTGGTTGTGCTAGACTAAAGTGAAGAATTGAACATCCATTTAGACACTCTAAAGATATATGTCATCACATAGTCGTTAACTAATTAGATATAAGATTTAAATAAGTTTTTGTTGTCTCAATTTTGGGTCATTTTTATATTTAGTTTTTTAAATTTATTTTTTTGTCTTTAATTTTTTTTTAAAAAAAAAATTAGTCTCTAATCATGGGATTTCAAGTGAAAAAATTATGAATTCACAATTTGTGATAGTTTTTTTTTTGTCATTTTGAATTTAAATTTTAAAATATGATTTCTAATAATAAAAATACCATCAAAATATGTAAAGAAAAAGAAAAAAAAAAAAAAAAAGCTTCTCCCTCTCTGTTCTGTGTGTTCCCTCAAGCACGCATGAATTTTAGATTTAATAGAAAAAACTTTCAATTTAATCTTTACATGGATCAAGGTGTCATCATTAACTTTTAGTCTGTCGAAATTTTTTGAATTTAAATATGATTTTGATCTTTAAAAAATAAGAGTTTTTATTTTAATTTTTTTAATTTAATCCTTTGTAAGAATTACATGTACATTAACCTTTAAACATTCTTTTCATATATCATTTTAGTTCATCATAGGAATTTTATGGACATATTAGATCATCCAGGGACTAATTTGGTACTAGAATAAAGATTTAAATGACTAATTTAGTGATAAAAATTTTATAGAACTAATATAGTGACGATTTAAAAAAATTTAAAGATTATTTGCAACTCCTATCCTGCAAAACTCTAAATCATCGTCCTAGAACTCATTTTATTCATCATAAATGGTTTGTTTGGCCCGAAATGAGTTGGCTACATAGGAAAATCGTTCATTGAACCATTGGATACAAACAAATAGAAAATTCCAAGTATGAGAGCTCATATAAGTATTTTGTTATGAAGGATAGAGAGGGGGTAATTGAATGAACACATGGCACCTTGAAGGGTGCTGGAATCATAAGAGGGAATGTAAATATGATGGGTAGAGTAAGAGGATTGAACAGGCTCTAATAAAAGGTAAGAATAATCGGGTCAGAAACTTCACACCCTAATCCTTATTATTTATTTATATTTATTTATAAAATATATTTTTTATTTTTGTTTTGTTTTAAAAAAAATCTTGATTATAGTTATTGAATTTCAATTATGATCAATTTGGTCTCAAAATTTAAAAAAAAAAGAAATAGTGTTTTTATTCTTTCTTACCGTGAGGGGATAAAAAATTATTATTACTTCTAAAAAATTTATGAATCAAATTTATTAAAGTTAAAGTACAAGTATTAATATTAATTTTTAAGGAGTAAAATTATTTTTTTTCAAAGCCTTCACATATGACGATGTTAGCACAAAAGTTGGCAAATATGAGGATTTTTATTTTTCAGTAAGTTTGTTTAGGTCCTCAGCTTGTGGGTACAGGCTCAATCACTTTCAAGGCCCAATTTGACTAATAATATAATAAAAGCCTTCATTTCAATTCTTTCTAGCTTAAAATAAAATAAAAACGCAAAATAACACATTAATAATAAAGATTTATATTACTTACATTATAACCAAATGGTTTGTTGTCATCAAATCACTTCAACTTGAGGGATTGACTTAATAATCTTTACACTACGAAAACGTGCGCTGGTTTTACAACATTTTGTAAACACTATAGATCTAGATTTCCTTCTTGTCTTAACCACCTAGTAATTTTGTTTCAATTAATTAGAAATTATGTGTTTGTGTTAATTACAAAAGGTGTAGTTTTGGAGTGATATAATTGGAGGTCTCAGGCATGTCATCTCAACTTAAGGAATTAAATCAAATCTACACAAAGTTAGTGACCACTTCTAAAAGATTTAGGTAAAATTATCATATGATTGTCAAGTTTTTCACACAACTTTTAAAGAAAAAAACTTTTGTTGGTCATTGTAGGCTGATGGTTTCTTTTGAAAAACTTGGAACTTGCCAAGGAATTATTTTCCATGCTACTAAAGTCCAATGTTGACTTGCCATTCAAAATTGAAACAAATTCATAAGGGTATGGCATTGAGATAGTCCTTATATAGCAAGGTAGAGTATTATCATGCATTAGCCATGTTTAAGGAGAAATTTGTCTTTTAAATGAAATAATGACATTAGTTTTGATAGTCCATAAGTGGTGACAATATTAGTTAGGACATTACTTATCATCAAAATAAACCATAAAATCATTGAGTTTTTATTAGAGCAACAAGTTTTACACAAACAATAACTAAAGTGGATAATCCAAATAAGATAATAGTATTAATGATGTTTTATCTTTGGTTACAAAGTGTATCAAACCATTTAAATGATCCCTAATGTAGAATTGGTTGAATATATTTTGGAAGAAAAGCGACTAAATTATTTTATATGAAATTATATGTGGAATCTCAAGTCACATCTTTAATGGTGTCTATAGTGTAAGGAGAGGTTGCTATTGTATGATAAATCAAATTATGTTCCACTTTTAACGAAGGAACTTCATTCTTCCCCTACTAATTAGTGTTTCAAGCTAAAGACTTCTAAATTTTCCATCTAAGGAGTGCATGGGAATCGAAGGTTGTTCCTAACAAAAAGTCATTGTCATTCAAAAGGTATTTAAATCAAGATATTGAATGCTTGTTAAATAAATTCATTTACCTAATCATCATAATATTTACAAGAATTTCATACTTATTTAAATCAAATATTTATA
Source organism: Pachyrhizus erosus (assembly GCA_026544285.1). Classification (NCBI taxonomy): domain Eukaryota; kingdom Viridiplantae; phylum Streptophyta; class Magnoliopsida; order Fabales; family Fabaceae; genus Pachyrhizus; species Pachyrhizus erosus. The sequence continues at coordinate 7,848 of JAMLFT010005235.1, read as the reverse complement.
TTTTCACCTTAAGCTCATGTTGAAACTCATTTGTGAGATCTATTGGTTTGATGGGCTTTTGCCTATGGGCCTCTAATCCACATATATCATAGCATGAAGAAAGGGAGGACTAGGAGCAAATATGATAATGAGATGGAAATGGTAGTAGATGGGGAATTTTGTTATGTATGGCAAAGTGTCATCAAAATAAATAAGCACATGGCAATTGGAGATTAGAGAAAAGTTTTTGCAGCCATTGAAAGTGATGTGAATATGATGGAAAAAGAATATGGGGACATTAGATATTTAGATGACTAGATAGTCTTGGGTGACTTAGGTAATTTGGGCAAAAGATTGCACATTATTTCTCATATATTCTTATTTTTATTTCATACCTGTATTTTTTGTGTGTTTCCTATCTTCGTAATTAGAGCTTACTCCCTATTATTTTTTTAATTCTTTTCATTTTTAATATGAAAAGTTTCTTTATATATTACCATATTAAAATTATACGTTTAATAACATATGCAGGGAAACATAGAAAAGGAGCTTCCAGAAATTCTCATTGGAACAAGTCGACTTAATCATTTAGATACAACCAAAGCATTTGTAATTAAACCATAATATTTACCCAGAAATTTATTTGTTACTTTGAGGAAAATAAGCTAAACATTTCAACTCAAAAAGAAAAAAAAAAATAGTGTCACGCTTGAATAAAAATCTTTAACATTTCCAATTGGACCAGTTATGGACATGGATCATTTACAACAGTAGATGTGAGGTGCAACTTTTTATGACAATTGATATGTGATTCATTGTCCTTCCAATGAAATTAAAATTGGAAGACGTGGTAGGGATTTTTCTATGTATATTTTATTTGACTATTTAATTTGTAAAGTAAATATTTCTCAATTTACTCTTAATGACATTTTGTACATAAATTATACTTTTAGTTTATTCTACTAATTATTATAAGGTAATATTTCACAATATGAATGATTTTTTTAATTAAAAGATTTAAAAGAAAGAAAAACTAGTTTAAGGTATTCTTCTAACTTTTTATTGTCCTCAAATATATTTTTGAATTTTCTAAAATTTAAAATTTGACATTTGCATAATATTATTTTGTTGTTATTTTTATTTATTTCTTAACTACTTAGATGGCATAAAATGTTTAATAAAATATTTCACAAAAGAAAAATTATTTAAATTTCTTTTTGGTCTTTATAGTTTTATAAATGTATAATGTTGGTCTCCATAGGAACTTAATTGTATATTTAGTTTTCAACATTTTTAAAATTGAACAATTTTAATTCATTGAGTTTAGCATCCAAAATTAGACAAAAACTATTAATGTAGATATGATTGATAACATGTGTGACTAACTTATACACATAAGAAATTAATAATTAAAATAAAAAATAAAATTTTCTTTGATAATTTTAAAAATGGAAAAAAATATTTAAAAGAAATAATTTTAAAAAATATTAAAGTAAATTTTATTTTTATTTTAATATTATTATTATTCTATATAAATTAGTTAGTCACATATGTTATCAGTCATAATCATATCAACATTTTTCATTTAATTTTGGATGACACACTAATAGTGAACTAAAATTACTCAAATTTGAAAACATTAATAACTAATTGTGCTATTAAATTTTTATAGCCTCTCAAAATTATAAGGACCAATAAGTCAAGAAAAATAAAATAATTTTATTGTATTACAAAAATAAGGATGACTTTTTAATTCTTTAGAATTTAATTTTTTATATTTGTCTTTTTTTTTTGTTAAAAGTATCTCTTTTATTATTATTTTTGTTTTCTATATTTTATGTTTTCATCTTATTTAAGTTATCAATTTTTTATTTTCATAGAATACTTTTTTCAAAATTTTCCTAAGATTTTAAGTTTGGTTGTTGTTTTGACATCAAGTCCTCTAGTAATACTAGGTTTATCACATCTAAGATATTATTAAGTTTATCGCATCCAAGGCACTATCAATTTTGATGCTTGATTACCTATCATGGTTTTTGTCTTGAAAAGACATCTCAATAGATTAAGGAAAAAAGATATTTATAATTTATCCTAATTTTAACTCCTAAGCGATATAGAACTTTATTGTGTACTGACAATTGTTAGAAATTATTTTTACTACTTTATATATGGAATTACTAAGACAAAGAAAAATGTTAAAGAGAAATTTCTATAAAGCAAAAAAGAAAGACAATCTTAATTATATATCCAAGAAATACATATTGATAAATGTTTTAATAATTTTTATATGATAATAAATTATATTATTATAAAAAAAATTCATATAGGTAAATGTCACATGATAATATCATATTAATATTTTCTTTATCAAAATGCCACTAAAATATTATTTATTTTTAATTATAGTAATTAATATTATTACAACGAGTATAACTTATGGTAATTAAGAGTATGTAATTTATAAGGGTGATTAATAACATGATTGTTTAATGTTAATAAGTGATAAATTCGACATTCTAACAAACTATTAAAGAATTACAAAATGTATTTAAATTGTTTGAGCAATGTGTATGAAGTTAATGTAAACTATCTAATACCTAAATTTGATTTTTATGAATAAAAAAACTACTAGAGAAATAATAAAACTTAAATGGATAGCTAGCAAATATACAATCAATATAAACATAAATGTGTTAATAGACAAATTTGTATTGAATTACAATTATGTGGATTATATGATTATAAATTAAAGTGACACATAAATTGACCTAGTCTTTTTTTCACAAACAAAAGCTTATTTTTTATTTGTTTTTCTTAAGTTATTACTTAGAAATCAAAAGTTTTATTAGAAGTTATACTTTTCTATTCAAATACTTCGATAAAATTGATAGTCTAATAAATAATCTCTCATTTAAATATACTAAAATATTACTTTAGAAGCTACTTTGAAAACAGTAGATTCTTATATCAACAAATTCTAGTTTTTAATATTTAAAGAAAAGTAAATGTTGCTTTTGATGTATACAACTGTTTTGTAAAACCCTTTTGAAAAATGAACAATATTATACTAATGCAAAATGAGGTTTTTCAAGACTTAGAATATATATGCAACAAATATAAGCAAATAAGAAGTAATAAAAAAAGATATGACACAAAAATTATATTGGTTCACCCCAACTTGGACTACACCCATTACTTACACCTGTATGATTTTTTTCAAAGACTAAACACCCTTAGTATTATTTCTTATAATGCCTCCACAAGCTTCTAACACCTCAATATTCTTTACTAGCCTTTATAAGTTAAATCATATTTCAAAAAGTCATTCAAGACTTCAATGTAGGTAGCAATTACTATTAGACTCACATAGTATTGTGTTTGCACAAACTTCAAAAGTAACAATTCCTTTAATACTCCTTTGAGTTCTTCCCTTTATTCTTATAGGATATGAACATACTACATCTTTTGGGATGACCTTTTCAGTGTGACTCTATTGATGAAGATGTTTATAAATACTCTAACTTATAGTATTTTAACTAACAAGGATTCTTCTAATATAAAGTATCTTCTTGAGCAACTTAATTCTTTTGATCTTATCATTTCTTTGTGACACTTGTTCCTTACAATGAACTTCTTCAAACTAATCTCCTTAAATAAGTTTGGAAACTAGTCGTTTATAGCTATTGGAAGGATATTTCAAACATTCAAATTTGTATGAGTTGTCCAAACATTTCAGTTTGTTTCTTCTTTTTTAAGTCTTCTCCCACATTTTTCTCAACTACATTTATGTGCTCTTATCCATTGTTAGTAACTTGCACAAATTGAAATTAAATTTTAACCGATGGTATGCCTGCTATTTGTGTCCTAGTAATTTTTTAAAACATCTTGAACTTCTCGTGCAATTTTTTTAAGATTATTTTGTAGGATGTCTTTATAACAATTTGATTGTCGCTATAATCCGTTATTTTCTAAGTTTGAATTAATAAAATACAAGTATCAGTTATATTTGTAAAATTTGAATAAAAATTGTCATCTAACATGCGGAATTGATTAGTTTTCTAAAACGGTTACAACTACAAAATAAGAAGCATTTATATTTTTTATTTTATATATTTAAGTTTAGCCAATGGATCCCTTCTCGTTAGTTTAATTACCTTTTTAATGTAGTAGTATATTATTATTGTTATTATAATTATTATTCACTTATTATTGGAATGCTTTTATAACATTTTTAATATTCTCCATCCCGTTCAAATAAGTGACAATTTATAGAATGAATTAGACTTTATTTTATCTGTCACTTTAAACGATTCAAAATATTATTTTTAACTTTATCTTTATTTCTTGATATGTCCCCTTAATAAAATATATATATATATAAAAAATTGTAGTGTTATAATATTAAGAGCATTCATTAGATAGCGAGAATAGTATATAGTAAATATTAAACAAAAATTAAAGTAATAATCATATTAAAATGTTCAAAATAATATTTATTTTAACATAATTTTAATAATAATAAATAATATTAAATACTATTGAATATTTTTTTTATCAACATTGATGGATAGAAATAGTAGTTATTTATATTAAATGGTTTAGAATTAAATCTCGACGTAGATATAAATTATGTCAGAAAGAAAATATGTGCATTCATAATTTTTTGACAAAATTTTGTCATTACTTGTAAAGGTGAAAAGTTTATACTAATATGAAAAACAAAATATCTTTACAATATTTTTACTGAAAAATTGTTTATATTATTTAAGAAAAAACTAAAAACTCAAAAAGTAGGCAGTGGGTGGGAAACGATGATTAATACGTCAAATTTTCCATCAAAACCACGTTTAGGGAAAGGTGTACTTCTTTCACTATTATTAAGCATTAATTAATTCCTTGAACTGTACTCATCTCATGCATGTTCCTAAGGCACTAATATTAATCCACGTTGGATTTTCAACAAACTTGAGGCTGCTATCTTAACACATATATAGTGACCAGAGCCTAACTCTTGACTCTTTGAAATTTAATTGGTTTCTGAACCAATCATTATTATCTTTTTCTATCCAAGTTGGAGAAGTCTTGTAGAAGAAAGGGATTCAAAGAGTGCAATTCAAGTTAGTTAAAGAAGTACAGGATGAAGTGGAGCAGCACCACCACACCACCATGCTCTTCTCTCTCTCTCTCTTCACTTTTGACATTTATTTTAAAGAGAGAGAGAGTAATTTTTAAGGCAATTGAATGAATGATTCAAAGAGTGTAGATCAAGTTAGTTATGAGGGGGAAAAAAAAAAGAAAAATTGAAAGGAGCAAAAGGGTGTGAGAGAGAGGCCCACTTTTGATATCTTTCTTATGAGATAAAAATAAAATATTTTCTATAAGCTACACTATATATCTTGACACTTGCTGAAATAAAGGCTCCCTCATTTTAAACATAGTTGATAAAATTAAATATTAGAAACGATTTAGCCAAAAATAGTTAAAAGATATAGTAGTAATTTGTAGAAGTTTGCTCAAGATACACTTACTATACCAGTGAAGCAACCAAGTAGTAATTAAGATACAACAAAAAAATTGTAAAGATGATAACCATTGACGGCCTTCAAAATAAGTTGGATATCACCTAACATGTATACACTTGTTGAATAAATGTTTGAATTTCTTCATTAATTTGATTTAATCTTTATTAGTGTTTAATATCTAAGAAATCAACATTTCAAAAGAATGAGAGTAAAATAAGTTGAAATATAGATATATTATAAGAAAACATATTAACGAGGTCAAATTATGTTTCCTTGTATTATTTATGTGAAGATATGTTGAGATGTTATAGACCAATTTGGATAAACAATTTAATTAATATTTTCTTTAATAAGTTCTTAATACGTAGGAGCACATGCTAGAAGTGTTTAAAATTTAACAAGTTGTATGCATTTTGATATAATTGCTAAAAAATGCTTACATAATTTTGAAGTGTTTAGATATCTTGTTACATGAGCATTAATAAAATATTGTCTCATTTTATAAATTTAAAAATTAAGAATAAAAATATGATTAAAAAATAAAACAAAAATAACAAATAATTAAAAAAAACTAACATTATATGTCACAAAAAATATTGAAAAAGTACTCATTGTTTACGTACAAATTTTTAGTTTGCAAAAAGAAAAATATATATATTTATTTAATTTTTTGTTTTTACAAACTAAAAATAGAGCAATAAGGTAAGGAAAGGTAAAACAAGAGGAAATAAGAAAATATGAATGTAGAATCAGGATAACATCAATATAGGTCATGTTTGAAAGAGTACATGAACAACTTATAGAGACTTATCTTCTACTGTAAGTGCTTATGAGAGTGTTTGGGATAACTTATAAAAACATCTTATAAATAAACCATAAGATCTTTTGACCTTACCTTGATAAGTTGTCCAATATAGCTTATTTAAAACAGCTTGTGAGGTTTTTCTTTTTTGTGATTTTTGTCGAAGCCAAAATTGAGTGTCGCATTTTTTTATTTTTTGTTTTTTCAGCGTAACAACTTTCATTTTTGTCCTTAAAAGATTTCATTACAGTGTCTATTAAAAGAATCTCCCATCACCCTTTTTTCTCATACATAACCTGCATCTCTATTGAAACCACAGTTTTATATTATATAGATGGAAATGTTTTTATGATTGATTTACAATTTTCTTAAATAGCTTAGTCACAATCTCATAGAGTTCTTCTTGAATACTTATGTCTATTTAGACTTAATTTGCTTTTGTCCTTAGTGGTTAAGCATTAATGATGTGAACTTCTACTTTGGGTTTACCATACATGGTGATCAGGTCCCTCTTTCTCAATTAATGATGTTGATGCCTTATGCAAATGATATGAATTAAATTATCATCTTGCATGGCCAAGTCCAAGGATATGAAGACTCAAAATAAAAGTACAACAAATGAAAATTCAAAGTTCATAATCGTTGATTCCATTGCCTATGATTTTGAACTATTATTTGTAAATTTACTAAGAATTTGAAATTTATTTCATTAGTATTTATGACAGGTTTTATTAGCTTTTTAAAAAAAATTTATTTGAAATTTGTTTCCTCGATTAAGATTTTTAAGATCCTATCATTCATTAAGATTTGTTATTATTAGAATTTATTTTTTATTTGTTTAGTTAAAATAAACTTTTAATCTATTTTATTTAAGTTGATCTTTTATCTTTTAAAAAGTTTAATTTAATCTTTTATGAATCTTTTAGTAATTAGGATAGGATATGATAGAATAAACGAAAATGACAAGAGTAAGATAAGATGAAAGTAAAATAAATTTTAATTATATTCAATGTTTATTACATACCGAATAACAAATCGAATAATATTATATTATATTATTCTATGTTTGAGACAAATAAGATAATAATAGGATATGATGTAAATTATATTCAAATGACAAAATTATCCTTTTAGTTAAAATTATATATATTTTTCTAAAAATAAATTTAAAGATAAAATATGTTTTAAGTTTCTCTAAAATTACAAATGTTTGCATTAGGTTCCTCTAAAATTTTTCATATTATTTTGACTATTCTCTAATTTTGAAATGCATCACTTTTGATTTTAAACACTATCTAAAATAGTTTTTTCTTTATATAAAAATGTTATTTAAATCACGTTAGAGACAAAAAATAATAAATTTTAAATTTAAAGGAAAAACAATACATTTCAAAATTAGATGAATTATAATAATAAAAAAATTTAGAGACACCTAATTTCAAAATTAACAATTTTAGAGGGACCTAAAACATATTTTACCTCAAAATTAATTTTTATTTTTTAAATTTTTACAAATTATAAAAATTATAATATAAACAATTTTTT
>JAMLFT010005234.1:0-17922 GCA_026544285.1 Pachyrhizus erosus | reverse complement strand
TAAAAAGGAATAAAGAAAGAATAGGAAAGAGGAAAATTCGAATTTGAATCAGAATAGAAATTTTTGAAGGTTAAAATAAATTTTTAATTAAATAAAATTTAATAATTATTTGTAGACAAATAAATTATTTCTCATCAAAATAAATAGATTTTTAGGAAAAATAAATTTAATTTAGAAGAATAAAATAAGATTCAAATTATAAGATTTTTAAAAAGAATTTAAACTATAAAAAATACAATTTTTAAAAATAAAAATAAAAATACAATTATAAAAGAAAAAGAGTAAAAGAAATAAAGAAAAGAAGGGAAGAAGAAAAAAAAGGGGGAGTTGGGAGTTCGAACCCACGTATAGAGAGAAGAGAGAAGAAGCTAGCACAATTGCCAATTGAGCTATCCACGTGGGGTAGCATTTAAAAAAAAACAAAAAAAATACAAACAATAAAAGCGCTGGGTCAAATAAGGAAAATAAAACACGAAGAGAAAAGCCTTGGAGTTAGGATTCTAAGGCATGACCTCAGGGACGGAGAGAGAAAGGAAGAGCAGGGAGTGTCATTTGACTGTTAGGCTCATCACTATTATTTTTATGAATTAAAATCTAGTTAACCTTTCATAAAAAAGCTTAAACTGCCATGGGAGAACCTTCATCACCCCTAACCTTGAGCAGTTTTTTTCCCAAAAGCTGATACCTCTGCTTTGAGCCACCCCATGCCCTACAAAGGCTACCCCTGTCATCGCCTAGCCTAGGAAGACTTCATCGTGAAGGAAGGAGGACCACAGAGGCCTATAAATAGGAATTGAAGTTTGAAAATTGGAAAAAATTACAAAGAACTTCAAACCTTAAATTCTCTCTGATTTCTTCACCAAGTTGCCTCAAATTTGTCCCAATAGATTCAAAATTTCATTACGAACCTTTATGTTGAGGAAATTTGAAGAAATACGCAAGGAAATGCGATTTCATAGAGGTTTTAGAGCTTCGCCATTAACAAGTTATAAAAGCTTCAATTGAGGTAGGGGAGTTATCCTTTCCCTAAATTCGATTCACATAACTATTCTACATCATTTCAATTTGGATTTTTCTTAGTTTCATGGTCTAATCCACATTATATCTCATTAATCGAATTATAATATCTTTGTTTCAAACTCTGTAAAATTTGACTTCGTATAGCGTTATCTGGGTACAAATTAATCAATTAAGAGTGGGAAATGATATAGTAGTGGCCAGCAACGGTTTCTCGATGATGTAATCACCAAGAAGATGAAGAAAATTGAAGTTTTCAAATTTAAATTCTCTGGTTCGAAAATCAGAGCTAGAGGTTGCAGATGACTTTAAAATCACCGTTTTGCCCCTTTATGTAAAAATTACCAAAATACCCCCTTTTTGTTTTCTTAAAATTTTAGGTTATTTCTAACCATTCAAGCCTTTGAAAATTACCATAAAATAGCTTTAATCCTATAGAAAAGAGTGAGATAAAATTTTCTCAAAAAATTTGATAAAAATTAAATTATTTTTTAAAATTTCCATAAATACCCCTAAGAGAATAAAATGATAATTTAAGTTTGTTTTAATCAAATACTTGAAGGGAAAAAGATAGGGTCTGCTTATAAACATGCCTAGAATCTTAATATCACTTTTGAAATTGCAAAAATCATTAAAAATAAAATTATATTTTTAAAATGACCAAAATATCCTTAGGGTATAAAAGTATTTTTGTCCTTTTAAGCGATTTTAAATTTTTAGAAAATATCCTAAATGCCTTGTTACAATAAGTACTATCTAACTTAAAAATTTAGGGATAAGAATCTGAAGTAAATATTTAAAAAGGGTAAATTTTCATTTCTACGTCATTTCTAATCTCAAGAAACATGATCTAAATTATTCTTAATAGTATCAGTAATCTTTCCAAGAGTTATGGGTTAAAAATAAATGAGAAATCTTTAAAAGAGCAAATATTTTTTAAAATGACCAAAATGCCCCTACTTTATAAAAAAATATTTTTAATTCTAAATTGGCTTTTTGAACTCAGGAAATTATTTGAAAAGTACTAGAAACCTACCAACCAAATAATTTTGATATATTTGTGAAAAATAAATCCAAGAAAGCCATATTTTATGAAAATGACTAGAATACCTTGTATTAGAATAATTTAATTTTTCACTATTAGAACTTGCTAGACCTATGAACAACAACTTATAATGCTTGAATAAGTATATAAGATATGGGAAGTTGTTGGGAGTTGAAAATGAGGATAAAAATCCTTAATGGTCTCATTTTTTAAAAATGATCATTTTACCCCTGCCCTATCATCTAAATATAAAATGTGTGGTTAATTATTGTGAATCATTGATTATATATTAAAATGTATTGTGTGGATGGTATCAATATGGTTGAATGATTTTACTATCCGTGGAAGGAAAATATACTTGTTAATTGTCCATCAGTGACAAGTAATTCTTGAAAAACCTTAGGATAGTTGAGGAATTGAGATATGCTCATACCATGATGATACAATCTAGAGTGATTATGATGTACAAATGGATGTTGTTCATTGAGAACCTTGATATGACATCAGTGTCATTGTAAAAATAAATAGTAGAGATTACAAATGTGATAAGAAAGGTAGATTGAATTGAAAATCCTGTCAAGTGAGAATTTAAGACAGAGGATTAAATGGTTAACCATAAAAGGTACCTGAGAAAGGTACGCAGGCTCTAGTGAGACCTTGGGGGTGGATAAGGTGTCAAGTTGTGAACTGCTAGGGGAAAAGAGGGTGTCACAGAACTGGTTTGGCGTCCTCAACAAAATGAAGCATTACCAAGATTGGGTAGAGTACCTTGGACCAAGTACCAAGAAGGGTATGTAATCTCGGTCGTCAATCCAAAAGTTGCAAATTGGATATTGAATGATACGCTCATGTAAGCCCTTCCGGAGTTGATAGTATAGGAGGCTAGAAGGGCCCTAAAACGATTAGAAAACCTAAGTAGGCACAAACGATGAGAGGAGAGGCTATGTTAGATAGACTACCCCTATTTTGTATGTGTTCCAGAATTGATAGCTCACTCCTACATGCCCCTCTCTTACAGACTAAGCATGACTGACAAATTTAAACCACGTTTTCATTTGATGATGTTACCCTTAGAAGGGATATAGACCTATGACAAGATTTAGGGTGATGATACCTTCATAGGGTACGTCCGTTTCGCTTTCATACCTACCAACATTGTAGTACCCTACCTGTTCCATATGTAGACTTTCCAATAGTTCTTTCTCAGACCCTATCACCCAAGTTTCTTAATGTGCCAACTAATCAAAGACGACCTCAAACTCCTTCCTCAATCATCAATGGGATCAGTACAGGCTGGTAGTATGAACCAAAAGGAAGAATCATCTGAAGACGAAGATCCCTATGAAGATTCAGATTAGACTAGAATAAGTTATTAAAGAATTTAGTTAAAGAACTTTTGTTTCTAGAGTTTTGAATCACAACATTTAAAGAATATATAACTTTCTACCTTGTGTATATTATATAATGAGAACTTTTAATGGTAGAAATATGATGAGTTAATTTATTATCAAATTGTAATCCCTCATATTAGTTTAGATGTAAATTTTTATCTGCACAATAACTCTGGAAATATTTTCTATTAAATAAAAGTAATAAAAAGGGGCGTTACATAAACTGTTCTTGCAATACCTTTGTGTAATTTGGATAAACCTTCCCAATTTGATGAATTTCATTTTCGAATCCAATGGTAATTTCCATTTAAAGTTTCATGAACATAAGTTTAATATATTGTTCATCAGATTGTTAAAGATAAAAAAATGAGAGATTTTGAAAATAAGTTGGGAAAAGGAAAGTGTTTTGCATTTTAGTAACTTAGGAAGAAGGAAAGGGGGTTGAAAGTAGAAATATAAGGGGTGCAAATAGTAAAAATCTAGGGGATGAAAATAGAAATATAGGGGATGCAAATAGTAAAAACCTAGGGGGTGAGATTAGTAATACAAGGGGTGTAGGTAGTAGCATAGAGGGGGTGAGAATAGTAAAATAGGGAGGGTGAGAGTAGTAAAAAATATAATAATAATAATAATAATAATAATAAATGAATAAATAAATAAAATAAAATAATATATATATATATATATAAGTGAAAAAAAGAGAGGCGTAGGAAAGAGAAAATTAAAGAGGGAAAACAAAAGGAAATAAAGATAAGAAGTTTTTAAGAAAAGACGATTTTACACTTTCTTCGTTATTCTGATGATAAACATTGTTATATTGCCTAAAAATTTTGTTTAATCAATGATATTATTATGTTGTATGATGATCTTTGTGTGTATTTATTGTCTTTATTGATAGTAGAAAAACTCTTATGATTAATGCAACTGTTTGAAGTAAACGGTAATTAGGTAAATAACCTTAAGATAAAAGATGAAACATAGAAATGTGACAGTTTGAGAAATTTGCTCAAAACAGAGGTTGAATGAAACTTGAGTGATGATCATTTAATCGATTTGAAAGAAAGTCATCACAAAGATGTACCTCTAAGCTCAAAATTAGTACCAAAAAGAAATTGATGAATGGAAGTGAGGAGACAAAGATGAATAAAAAATCCAACGAGTGATAATTAAGAATGAAGATTGCATGGGTTGACCACAAAAGGTACTTGAGGAATGTATACAGGCTCCAGTAAGTCCTTAAGGGTAGCTAAGGTGTCAAGTTGTGAACTACACAGAGAAAAGAGGGTGTCACGGAACTAGCTTAGCATCCCTGACAAAGCGGAGCATTACCATGATTCAGCTGAGAGTATCCTAGACTAAGTACCAGGCATGATACATACTCTTGATCGTCAACCCAAAATACAATTTTTCACGGTTATTGACACACTCATGTAAGTCCTCTCGGAGGTAGTAGTATTGGAGGCTACGAATGGCCTTAAAATGATTCGAAACCCTAATTAGGCACGATAAGATGAGATGATAGTATGTGACAGCTAGAAAGGATGTGTGTGTGTGTATGCTTAAGGTTAAATTACTCGCTCTTACAACCCCTTACCTTTCATATACTAATAGCGGACGAGTTTCATCCTCTGTTTCACTTGACGGTCACACCCTTAGGAGGACAATGGATCCATGACCTGATGGTTAGAGATGATACCTTCACAATTTAAGTGAGATTTGCATGTAGATTTCCTAATGCCAAAGCTCCTTGGCAATTTATCTTAGAGATATCCTTGTCATCCTAATGCAAACATTGTCACCCAAACATGTTGGCTTTCCACTTGACATTCCCGTAGCTTCTCGACGTGGTCAACCCTCTCAAAATCCAAATTCTTCTACAAGCTCGACCCCAATCAAAGCCAATAATCAAGAAGAAAGGAAAGAATTACTAGAGGAAGAAGACCTCTCTAAGTGTTTTGACTAAGAATCGCTGAGGGGATTCGAAGCTATTACCATATCTAGTCTATCCGTCTTTGGATTGATGAATTAAGGCTTAGCTAATATTTTGAAGATGTAATCTATATAAACAATTGTACTTGACCTTTTTTTTTTATTTACATGTTAGACTGAGTTTGATGTTTAATTATTAGTTGCATGAATGTTAAAGTAATCATTAGGTATTTTCAAATTGTATCTCCCTAACATTTATTGTTTTTAAAATTTATTCAATTGATTCATAATTGAAAATAGAAACACTTGGCAAATTTTTATTAAAATAGATAAATGAAAAAGGGCATTATAATTAGTTGGTATTAGAGCAGTTCGTCCTAACCAACCTATGGTAGGAACATTAAAGGAATAAGTAGAGATGATTATGTATACATTACTTATGGATTAGTGTAAAAATGTTTGATGACACGTTGATTGATATAATTGTGTGAAAAACTTGGGTCATCCCCCTTGGTGTAATAAAAACACCTTAACTTGTATATGTATTATACAAAATAAATAAAACCTGAAAGCGAAAAAATAGAGGAAAAAATTGGGGTGGAGCAGATTCGAAGATACGACCTAGAGGCAGATAGGAAATAGGTAAGCAGGGTTGTTGTTTGATCACTAAGCCCATCGCTACAAATTTACAAAATTAAAAACCATATATGTGTTCCTTTTAAGGCTTCTATCGCCATGGAAGCAACTTACAAAGCTCTAAAACCTTGAGCCCTCGAACCTGCACCTATACTCGTTCTCCCCATAGCTTGCATCCTAATGCTGCTCCAGCCAACATCAATCATGCTTAAGGAATAAAATAAGCGTAAAACGGAGCCTAGTGGTAGTATAAAATGATGGCGAACTTTAGCTTTAGAAACATGAAAAACAAGAAGAAAAATTCAAAAATTCTTCACGAGTCAAATTCCATTTTATCTTTTCTCATCCCATATAGTTTCATTAGAACCTAAGCTCTATCCTAGTCCAATTAATTTGAAGAAAGGAGGAAAGAATAGCGAATTCGAGTTGTCACTAGAGCTTTGTCAGAGTTTTAAATTTCTTGCAGAAAAACTTCGAAAAAGGTAGGAGGAGTTATCAAACCTTCGTTTTAATTTCATATATTCATTCCTTATCATGTTCCCTACATGTTCATACTTTAAATCGATTAAATTAGTATCGAATTAGGAAGAATCTATTTTAAATTTCTCTCAATTGCCATTGTTGTGCAAACTGAAAACCTTCTATTTTTGACCAAATTCTAAGTCAAAACTTATTCCATGATTAATAATGAAGATAACTAACAGTTTTAAAATGGAAATGGGTCAAAATTAAGGTGTAATTGAATTTGAGTAAGAATTCGAGAGCAACCTTAAAAGAAATTTATGTTCTGCTAATAAGGGGAAGGGGAGGAGGTTTCCAATTGCAAGAATGGGTGACGGAAGAAGGGAATATGCTAGATTCGGGAAAAAGAGAGAAAATCAATGAGAAGGGGAAAGAGGGAGAGAGCAGGAGAGTAGTTGAGAGGGAGGGAGAGAAGAATAAGCCTAAGGAAGAAGAAGACAAGGGAGGGGTGAGTTTAGTATAGTTAAGGGTGTGAATAGTAAATAGAGCTGCAAACAAAAAATAAATAATTAAATTGTTTTATTATTTTAACTCAAAATAACTCTAGCTAGAATAATGAATAGAAGAATGTAAATTCATAAAAGAAAAGTAGGAAAAGAAAGAAAATAAGTAAGGAAAAGATCATTTTACCATTTCCCTTGCTTTAGTATTATTCTTTTGACTTATGAATGAACCTTTAGTTAAATTCTAACATTTAGCTAGTTATCAAAGTAGAATGAAATAGAAATAGATAGAAAAGCGAGAGAAGGAAATAGAGAGACAAATTATAATGAAAAATCACTTGAAAAGACGATTTCATCCTTTCCTTATTTTCTGATTATCATTCTTGAAATATGAATAAATTTCTCCATTGAATTGAAATATTCATTAGTTAAATAAGTTTGAATCAAATTTGAATATGAAGAAAGATAAATTTGAACGCAAACTTAAGGGTCTTTGAAAAAGACCATTTTACCTTTTTTTGTCATTTTGATATGCACTATTTGATTTATTTGATCTTTGATTATAATTTTAATCTCCTTATATTATATGATTATTTGAATTGATAGTAAGGGTGAAATTTACTACCTATACTAATAGGAGAGGGATACATAAATGATGATAATTGTCTTTGTGAGACAGTGAATTACAGAAATAACCCTAATGAGTGAATAATATTCGTATAAGAATTGCAAATTTAGAATGAAAGAAAGATGTTATACAATGATATTATGGAATTAAACATTAGTACCAAGGAATGTTCATAAATGAAGAACGGAGGTAGAATGGGTAAGAATCCCTAACAAGTGAGAAATAAGAACATAGATTACAAGGGTTGATCATAGAAGGTACTTGAGGAATGTACGCAGGCTCTGGTGAGTCCTTGGGGGTAGATAAGGTGCCAAGTTGTGAACCCCTCAAAATAAAGAGGGTGTCACAAAATTAGCATGGTGTCCCCAATAAAGCAAGGCATAACTAAGATTCGGTTGAGAGTATCTTGGACCCAATACCAGGTAGGATATGTACTCCGGATCGTCAACCCAAATTGAAAACATGGACTATTATTCACACACTCGTGTAAGTCCTTCCGGAGTATTATTTGGAGGCTACAAAGCGCCCTAAATTGAGTAGAATCCCTAATTAGGCATGTTACGGTAAGATGAGAGTCTACGATAGATAGAGATGATATGTGTGTGTGTGTATGTTTTAAGGATAGGTGGCTCACTCCTACAACTCCCACATTTCATATAAAGATGGAAGATGACTTCTAGCCCCTTTTTCATCTGACAATAATACCCCTAGAGGGACAATGGACACATGATATGACTAGTGGAGATGACACATTCATATGTTATGTCAAATTCGCCTTTAGACCCCCAAATGTCATAGTCCCATGGTAGTTCCATTATATAGACATCACAATAATACTATCACAGATACCATCACCTAGATTCACATATATTTCTACAGTACATCACGCGCTCAAACTTCTCCACACCAACAGTTATCGATAGGCTCAGTCCCAGCAAGTGGTCAAGGCAGAAGAGAAGAATCCTCTAAGGAAGAAGATCCTTCTAAAAGACCTGGCTAGGAACTCTTGGGATGAGTCGGATGTTGTAGACTATCTTAGAATTTATCTTTTGTTCAATCTGCTAGTCAAAATATTTTGGGAATGTAATATTTACACTTATAGTTGACTTGACTCGTATATTAATTTAAGTATGTTATAATTAAATTCAAGTTACTTGGATGTCTATGTAATATTTAGTTTTCTTTCAAATTGTAATCCTTGAGAAGTTTAGTTTTAAAATTAAATGAAATAAAATAGTTAGAAATATTTTTCTCGAAATTAAATGGACAAAAAGGGGCGTTACACTTTTGGTCATCAACAAAAGAAACCTTACCAATGACTACCTATGTATGGGAGTAGGTCAACCAGACCCAGTTAGTTTATAGGGAGCTCAAAGTTAACAACCCCACTTCTCGAGGTTAGTACATCTATAAGATGATTTAGGTGTGGTAGACCCCACTTCTTAAGAGATTTCCCACAAAAGAATATCACCTACCACAACTGTGAAAAAATGGACATATAGCGAAGGATTGCTGGACACTGAAGAAGGAAGCATCTAGTGCCAAAAAGCCTACTCAAAGTTAGGCCTCCGAAAGGCCAATGGTGACAAGAAAGATCTTTACGATGAGTGGATGTGAGGTTGCCTTGTCGGATGATTTCATTCCTGGTAAGTACATCATAAGTAATAAATTTTTAGATTACTATATGATTCAGGTGCTACTCATTCTTTCATATCCCATGAATGTGCCAAATATTTATCATTGCCTATAACTCCATTATCATATGAGTTAACCGTAAATACTCCTACTAATAAGCTTGTAATATTATAAACCTAAACCTTTTTTATTAACCTAATTTGTCTCCCCCTATCCATTCTAGACACAATGTTAGGAATGGATTGGTAATCCTCTAACCATGTTATCCTAGATTGTCTTCATAAGACACTAAAATTTAGTACTCCACACCTAAGAAATCACAAGCTTTTGAGTCATAAGTCTAACAAACTCGAGGGTGAAAAGAGAAGAGACTTTCAATTTTTCATGGCATTATTCTCAATGTAAGTAGGAGTGGAGATAGATGTCAATAGTCTTCCAATTGTGATCAAATTTCCAGAAGTCTTCCCTGAAGACGCGTCGAAGCTATTACTTGAGCGAGAAGTAGAATTCACCATAGAGCCCATTCTCGATTCAAGTCCAATCTCTATCTCTCTATATAGAATGTCACCAAAGGAATTGGCATAAGTAAAAAGTCATTTGGAATAACTGTTGAACAAGAAGTTTATCAAACCTAGTGTATCACCTTTGGGAGCTCTAGTGTTATTAGTGAAGAAGAAAGATGGAAGCAAGCGACTATGCATAGATTATCACCAACTAAATAAAGTCACTATTAAGAACAAGTTTCCACTCCCTAGAATTGATGACCTCATGGATCAATTGAAAGGAGTACAAGTATTCTCCAAGATCGATCTACGATCGGGGTACTATCAGATTAGGGTGAAGAAGGAAGACATTACCAAGACTGCCTTTTGTACACGATATGGGCACTATCAATATCCAGTCATGCCTTTTGGGTTGACTAATGTTCCTATTGTATTCATGGATTATATGAATAGAATCTTTCATGAATACCTAGATTAGTTTGTAGTGATATTCATAGATGATATATTGATCTATTCAAAGAGCCACAAAGAGCATGTAGAGCATCTAAGGATTATGTCATAGATCTTGAAGGAGTGTTAGTTATATGCAAAACTCTCCAAATGTGAGTTTTGGTTGGAAGAAGTAAGTTTCTTAAAACGTGTGGTGTCTAAAGAAGGAATTGTGGTAGACCTAGTCAAAGTAGAGGCAGTTATTTAATGGAATCCTCTGACAATTGTTAAAGAGATCAGAAGTTTCCTAAGCCTAGCAGGCAATTATGGGAAATTCATTGAGAAATTCTCTAAGTTATCTTTACCTTTAACAAGAAAAGGTCACGCTTTCTATTGGAATCAGACATGCAAGGATAGTTTCCAAGAACTAAAGAAAAGATTAACCACTGCACCAATACTAACTCTCCCAAATCTTGAGAAGAAATTTGACGTCCACTACGATGCTTCATGCCAAGGCTTGGGTTGTGTGCCGATGTAGGAGGGTAGAGTTGTTGCTTATTCTTCAAGGTAACTGGGGCCTCATGAAGGAAATTATCCAACCCATGACCTGGAACTTCCTGTTGTAGTTTTTGCGCTAAAAATTTGGTGACATTACCTCTACGAAGTCAGATTTGAAGTCTTTCGTGACCACAAAAGCCTATGATACCTGTTTGATCAAAAGGAGCTAAATATGAGGCAAAGAAGATGGATGAAATTTCTAAAAGATTATGATTTTGAACTATCCTACCACCTGGGCAAAGTAAACATGGTAGTTGATGCCCTTTGTAGAAAGTCACCACACATATCTGCTACGATGGCTTAAGATCTAAAGTTGATTGAAGAATTTAGGAATCTTGACTTGATAGTTGAAGTTCGCCCTAAAATCATATACTTAGGAACTTTGATTGTTACTAAAAAAAATTTAGAACAAGTCAAGATAGGATAACAGAAGGACTAAACCCTACAAGAGAAATTGGAAGCAATAGATGGAAACGGAGAAGAGAAATTCCAACTAGGTGTTGAAGGGATAATCAAGATTAATAGAAGGATCTGCATTCCCCATAATGAGGAAATAAGAAAGATGATCCTGAAAAAAGCGCACAAAAGTAAACTTAGTTTCCATCTAGGCACGACAAAAATGTATCAAGACCTGAAGAAAAGCTTTTGGTGACAAGGAATGAAAAGAGATGTAACAATATTTGTCGTAACTTGTGTGACATGCCAAAAAGCTAAGGTAGAGCACCAAAAACCTTCTGGACATCTCCAATCTTTGAATATCCCAAAATGGAAGTGAGATAGCATTTCCATGGGCTTTGTTATTAGATTACCATGAACCTTTACTAGATAGCGAAAATGTGGACATCACTTGACAAATTTGCACATTTCTTACCCATAAATATCTAATATTCGCTTGAAAGATTGACCCAACTATACCTCAAAGAGATAGTCAAATTGCACACAGTCCCATCAAGTATAGTATCGGATCGAAATCCCCAATTTACTTCAAGATTCTAGTGAAGCTTACAAGAGGCTTTGGGAACAACATTAAAGCTCATTTCTGCTTATCACCCTCAAACTGATGGACAAACAAAGATGACAATAATACAATCACTGGAAGATTTGTTAAGGGCTTATGCGATGGAACAAAGAAGTTGGAAAGACTTTCTAGCTTTGGTAGAATTCATTTACAACAATAGTTTCCACGTAAGTATAGGTATGACACCCTGTGAGGTGTTATATGGAAGAAAGTACAGAACACCTCTATGTTAGTTTAAAATGGGAGAATTGTTACTATTAGGACTAGAAATGTTACAACAAACTACTGAGAAGGTAAAGATCATTCGAGACAAGTTAAAGGCTACTCAAGATAGACAAAAGAGCTACTATGATAAAAGAAGAAAGCCTTTAGAATTTCAGGCAAGAGAACGTGTTTTCCTAAATGTAACCCCTACAACCAATGTAGGTAGAACCCTCAAGTCTTGAAAACTAACACCCAAATTTATAGGACCCTATCAAATCCTGAAAAAAAAATTGGCCCTATTGCTTATCAAATAGCCTTACCTCCCAATTTGGCCAATTTTCATACTGTCTTCCATGTGTCAAAACTTAGAAAACATGTTTTTGGCCCTAACCACATGATAGAACCTGATCATGTGTTAGTAAGAGAGAATTTTACTTATGATGTTTCACCTATTAGAATCAACGATCGAAGAATAAAACAACTTAGAGATAGAAACATCAGCTTAGTCAAAGTGATTTGGAATCCAACAAACGAAGGGGATGTCACTTGGGAATTAGAAAGTAGGATGAAGGAATTGTACCCCTAATTATTTTAGAAATATAAATTTCGGGGACAAAATTTCTTTAAGGGGGCTAAAGTTGAACATCTTGTAAAATAAAAAAATTATATTCAGGAAAATAAGTCCAGAATTAGAAATTTATAATTTACCTTGAAAATATTTAGTTTATCTAAGATTAGAATTTAAATTTAGAAGAAATATTACTTAAATTTAGGAGACAATATAACTTAGGATGAAGAGATCATTATTAGTTGAGATTAATGTTTTTAGCAAAATAGCTTATATATATATATATATATAAATACAAATCTAAGAATATTTTAATTTTGAAATAAAAAATATAAAATAGATTTGGAAGTTATAAAAATAAGTAAAAGTAAAAAAAAAAGTAGAAATAGGAATATAAAAATATAAATTAACAATTTGATTTTTTTAAAATAAAAAGTTGAATTTTATAATTAAATACACAATTAAAGTAAATTCAAATAAATAGATTTATAAATATTTTGGTAAAGGAAAATATAGGAACATGAGGAGAAAAATATAAACTAATTTATAGGATTTTTTGGGGAAAATCACAAATCAAAAATAATAATTCTAAAAATATAAATAGAAAATAACAGAAAAAGAAAATAGGGAAAAAGACAATAAAAAAGGGAAAAGGGACTGGTTAGGATTTGATCCCCTACCCTTGAAGAGAAGAATAAAGGCACGAACCAAGTAAGTTGGTGGGCTCATTGATAACAAAATGAGACACCGATCCATAATAAAGCTAGAAAAAGAAAATATTTCAAAAAATAAAAAGAGCAGAGAGGAAAAATAGTGGGGGACGGAATTGAAGCGCGAGACGTGAGGGTGGATAATAGTTAAATTGCTAGGCCTATCGCTAGCAAATTAGGAAAATAAAATCTCTTTATGCAATCCTTCACCACCTTCTACCCTACTACATCTCCTTCCTCGAGCCACGACCTCTGCAAACTGCCATGGACGCCACCTCGTGCCATAAGCCTACGCTGCTCCCCTAAAACGAGTCAAACATCATAGCCCATCCTCCACGAATTTAATAAACAGGAATTCATATTCAAGAATCCTATAAATACCGTTTGCTAGGAACAAGAAGAACGCATCAACGAAGAAACTAAATCTTCAAATTCATCCATGAATCAAGCTCCATTTCTCTCACTCGAATCCCAAACACTTTCATCCTAGTCTAAGCTTCATGCTGGTATAATTAATTAAGAAAAAGGAAGGAAGAATCGCAAATTAGGATTATCACTGAAGCTTCGCTAGAGCACTCAAGTTTTTCGCTGGAAGTTCAAATATCAAGTAGGAGGAGCCTTTTTTCTTCATTTTCTTTTTATCAAAAGCTTTAGAATTGTGTTCATTTGGTTTTAGGATCATGAATTCACATGAATTCGGCCTAAGAAGCAGAATTTGATTTTGTTGTTATACTCTGTTAATTCAAAACAAATTTCTAGTTGTAGCAAAAGTCTGACCAACAAAATTCAATTAGGAATCTATCCTAAGATCGGGAATGCTATTGTGAATTTCTAGATAAGATATAGAGATTGAAATTCCTGGAAAATTTTTCAAAGGAAGATTTGAATTCGAAATTGTTCCTACCAATACCTTTGTGCAATTTGGATAAATAAATAAATAAATAAATAAATAAAATATAAAAGAGAAAAGAGAGAGGCATAGGAAAGAGGAAATTAAAGAGGGAAAACAAAAAGAAATAAAGATAAGAAATTTTTAAGAAAAGACAATTTTATCCTTTCCTCATTATTCTAATGATAAACATTGTTATATTGCTTGGAAAATTTGTTTAATCAATGATATTATTATGTTGTATGATGATGTTTATGTGTATTTATTGTCTCTACTAATAGTAAATAAATTCTTATGATTTATGCAATTGTCTCAAGTATACAGTAATTAGATAAATAACCTTACGATAGAAGATGAAACATGGAAATGTAACAGTTTGAGAAATTTTCTCAAACAAGAGGTAGAATGAAACATGAGTGATGATCATTTAATTGATGTGAAAGAAAGTCATCACAAAGATGTACCCTTAAGCTCAAAAATAGTACCAAAATAGAATTGATAAATGGAAGTGAGGAGAAAAATATGAATCAAAAACCTAATGAGTGAGAATTAAGAATGAAGATTGCATGGGTTGACCATAGAAGGTACTTGAGAAATGTACGTAGGCTTTAGTGAGTCCTTGAGGGTAGATAAGGTGCCAAGTTGTGAACTGCTTAGAGAAAAGACGGTGTCACGGAACTGGCTTGGCGTCCCTGACAAAGCGGAGCATTACCAAGATTCGGTTGAGAGTGTCTTGGACCGAGTACCATACAGGATATGCACTCCTAATCGTCAACCCAAAATACAATTTTTGATGGTTAATGACACGTTCGTGTAAGTCCTCCCAAAGGTAGTAGTATTGGAGGCTATAAAGGCTCTAAAATGATTAGAAACCCTATTTAGGCACAATACAGTGAAATGAGAGTATGTGATAGCTAGAAAGGATGTGTTTGTGTGTATGCTTAAGGACAGATGATTCACTCCTACAACCCCCTACCTTTCAAATACTAATGGTGGACAAGTTTCATCCTCTATTTCACCTAATGGTCACACCCTTAGGAGGACGATGGACCCATGACCTGATGGTTAGAGATGACACCTTCACAGGCTATGTGAGATTTGTATTTAGATCTCTTAATGCCATATCTCCTTGGAAATTTTATCACATAGATATGTCTATCATCCTAATGCAAACATTGTCACCCAAACATGTTGGGGTCCCACCTGATTTTCTCGCAACTCCCTAACTTGCCCAACCCTCTCAAAATTCAAATATTTCTACAAACTCCGCCCTAGTCAGAGCCAATAATCAAGAAAGAAGGGAAGAATCACTAGAGGAAAAAGACCCATCTAAGTGTTCTAACTAAGAATCGCTAAGGGGATTAGAAGCTATTATCATATCTAGTCTATTCATCTTTGGATTAATGAATTAAGGCTTATCAAATGTTTTGAAGATGTAATATATATAAACAGTTGTACTTGACCTTTTTTTTATATACATGTAAGACTGAATTTGATGTTTAATTATAAGTTACACAAATGTTAAAGTAATCATTAGGTATTTTCAAATTGTAACTCCCTAACATGTATAGTTTTAAAATTTATTCAATTGATTCACAATTGAAAATAAAAACACTTGACAAATTTTTTATTAAAATAGATAAATGAAAAATGACGTTACATTGGTCCCTAAATATGTTTTCATAGTAATAAAAACATTAAAATTTATGAAGAATTTGAACTTTTTGGACTTTAAGTGTCCATAAAACATAGTATATGTAGTTTTTGTTTACTTAGATTTATTTGTGTGTCTATGAAAATGTCCAATATTTTCTAATAAAGTCATATAATGTTTTTCTACATAATCATTCAATTTCAACTAATAATAAAAAAAATAAAATTTATGAAAAATTTGAACTTTTTGGACTTTAAGTGTCCATAAAACATAGCATATGTAGCTTTGTGTTTACTTAGAATTATTGTGTATCTGTATGAAAATGTCCAATATTTTTTAAGAAAGTTGTCTAATGTTTTTCTACATAAACATTCAATCTCAACAAATGTGTCCGCTCGATCTTTGTTAAAAACATCCACATTTTTTCATCATAAATGTTGTTACAAAAGGACCTTTTATACTTTATCTTATTATCTCTTAGACAATTAGGTTTCCTATGAGTTGAAAACTTAAAATATATTTGCCTTATTTTTCAAATGTAATGTTACATTTCACATTGAAAATTTCAATGTGATGGTGGTAGTGGTGATGAGAGTGATGGTGGTGGTGGTGGTGGTAGTGACGAGAGTGATAGTGGTAGTGACGAGAGTGATAGTGATGGTGGTGGTGGTGGTGATAACAACTATAGTGATGTGTGGTGGTGTAGGTGGTGGTGGTAGGAGTGATAATGGTGGTGATAGTTGTTGTGATGATAGGTGGCAATGGTGGTAGTGGCAATGGCAATGATCATAGCAGAGACAATGGTAACAATAGTGGTAATGACAATGGTGGCAGTGGTGACAATGAAGAGTGGTGATAGTTAGGGTGGTGATAGTGGCAATGGTAGGAGACAATATTATTGACAATAAAAATAGTTATTGTCAAAAGTAGTGAAGATGTGTTTTCTAAATCAAAAACTAAATTTACAAATCCTTTCTATTTAATTTTGAAAATGAATGTAAAAGAGTTTTAAATTTAAGTTAAAAACAATTTTAATTATATTTTTATCAATCATGTTTGTTTAAAAATTGCATTTAAATATTAAAAACTAAGTTTACAACCACCTTGTTATAATTAGAACCTTAGTTACATAAGAATTATTTTTTGGTTTTGATCCTTAAGAGTTGATTTTGATCATTTGAAAATTATTAATTTTTATATTAATCTCCAATATTAAATAATGTTTTGATTTTAATTTTCATTAATTTTAAACATCTTATTAATTAGTTTAATATCATTAATTATTTTAAATAAATATAGATTTAAAATCATAATTTATTTTAAAAAATTACACATAATTATCTTACTTGTGTTAGATTTCTTGTTTAAATTTCTATTACGATGGCCGTGGGTCAAGACCAGAGAGCTACAGGTACACCTGGGGCAACAGAGCACTCAGGCGGGGTCGGGGCAAGGGCAGCACGTCACGGAAGTTCTCAGCTTAATCTTACCAGTGATTTAATAATGTTATTTGATAATAAAGGCTAAAGTAAAAAATAAAATAAACTTTTTTAAAAATTAAAACTAAAAAATACTATTTTTGAGAATCAAAATAATATTTAAACTTCTTTTTTTCTCGACCTTTAGAATGAGAGGATGAAATGTCTCTCTTCACTACTAATAAAAGAAAATTTCCAATTTCTATAAAGCTGCCGCTACTTGCCGCATAGTGCTAGAATTTTCGTCCCCTCAAACTCTGATCAATAGTACCCTCTACACACATTTTCCACACTCAAAATTCTGGAGATATTTACCCATTTTGCTATTTTTTCTTTTTTCTATCCGATTTTGAAAGGAACGAAATACCTCGATTTTGAAAAGAATACATCGGGCCCTATGCTATGCCATTCACGTTTTTTTTTTAATATATGCGCGTCATGCAATTTTTTGTACAGATTCTCAAATTCTTTCACATGCTTGTTGTCTTGCTACTCCGTATTATAATTTAAAATTTATAAAAACTATTAAATAATTAATATTTTTAATATTAATAAAATATTAAAATTTTAAAATATTTTATTTTATTAATAATTATTATTATTTTAAAATATTTAATAATATATTTATTAAAATTAAAAAAATAAAAATATTTTAATAAAATTAT
>JAMLFT010005233.1:0-17927 GCA_026544285.1 Pachyrhizus erosus | reverse complement strand
TAATTATTGAACCTAAATTTCTCATTTCCAAAATATTATAAATAATAATAAGTAATAAAACTTTAGAACATTAAAGGAAAATATGGATTATAAGTACATTATATATATATATATATATATATATGATTTGATTACTGAAATATAATTTTCTTGTTACAAATTAGTAAATAAAAAAACCATCTTTTCATCTTCAATATGATTTGTGATTTTCACTTTACTTTGCTTCTTACACTGTTTATTCTACGGAGCTGTGTATATGTCTCTCTTCGGTTTTAATATACTGTATTTGTCAGCTTCTTCTACCTACCGACTATTGAACAAAGAAAGTCTAAGAATCATAAAAGATATAGTATAGATACGATATAAGATTCAAATATAACACAGATATAAAAATACGATAATTTTAAAAACTATACACCGTATGGTTATAATATAACATATAAATTTAATATATAGTTTTTTTTGAATAAAAAATTAATATAAAGTTAACATAATATAAAATTTTAAATCATATACTTGTGTGCTGGCTAGAAAACTCCTAGTGTGAATTCTTTGAGTATCACTTATACGCGTATATAATACATATTTTATTTTGATTGCCAAAAAAAAGTTTAAAAATAGGCATAAATCATTATAAACATAATAAAATACAAAAATTATTCTGGTATAGTAATCGATATTAATATAAAGAAAATCAAAAGTAAAAATACAAAACCTATAAAAATGTAATTAAAAGCATTTAAAGTGTCCTTAGATTATCAAACATGCACATGAGATGTATATGGGAAGGTGAAGGATAGTGTTTAAAAGTGTCCGTACTTTGAAGTGGTAATGAATTTTCTTGATAAGTTTCTTCCGTTGGCATTAGAACAGGTTCTGGTGTTTGTCTTTGGAGAATAATTTATTTTGGCTTGAAGCTCATAAGATGGTCTAAGATACTCGACCCCACAAATCCCTTCTTCCTTTTTTATGACGTTGAAAGCAGTAATAGTATGTATCCCCACATTCCACATAGAGACATAGACCCTTTGTTAGTTTATTTGGGCTTGTAGTGCCATGCCACTGTTGATCTCTTTGATACGTAATGACGATTATGAGAACAATGCATATTCATATGGCCATCCCTCTCCTTTTTCTTCTTTGCCCACCACACTCCATTCAATCTTTATAACTTTTGCACTAGGGACAACTAAAATTCTGTATTAGTAATAAAATACTATGATGATGAGATTTTTTGTCTCTAAACATAACGTTAGGGTCCCAACTATGAAGTTGAATTATTGAACTTATCTATCCAGTGCCATGCCACATCCCACTAGCGGTTGTAGTAATAAAGGTATTACCGTGTTAATTAGTCTTCTCCCTTAAAACCACACTTAAGCTTTCCTAACACAAATAGTTGCATTTTTTAAACATGTTGATGTGAGTTTTTTTCTTTTTTCTTTTTTTTACCATATGTATGAAAATATAAACTTTATTAGAAGAAATAAAACCCAGTGCCATGAGAACACCTTGTTTTTTTAAAAAGAAAAATAAAACGGAATGTTTCAAATTCAGTTTTTACATATGAATGATTGTTAAAAAATGCTAATCTCACCATAACATAAACGTTTCTAATTTGAAAATGATTATACCACATGGAAGATATTTGTAGTTTTAGACAATAAGAGTATCCTTAATTAAATTTTTGGTTAAAATTTTATAATTAATTTCTCATTTTTCTTTCTAAATGAGTCTTTAAAAAAACATTTTTCTTTACTGAATGGTCCTTCTGTAGTTTTTATATATTTTATTTGGTCCCTCAAAATATTATTCTGATGTCTCTAAACATCATAAATTTTCCATTTCATCTCCCATTTAAAGAAATCAAATACAAATCTTTTGATATTTAAAGAAACCAAATGAAAACCTAAATGAAAGGGATCATTTGAAAAAAATAAAATAAAAGTTTTATGAGGGCTAAATTTAAAAAATTAAAAACGAGGAACTAAGTAAAAAAATATATGAATTTTTAGGGAATAAAAAACATGACAATACTAATAATAAGATGAGTTTAATGTATTAAGTATTAACTAATTTGTACGGAAAAAATCTTGCCCTAACCGAAAAGGAGCAACTATAAGCCTCGTGACAAAGTGATTGATGACGGCAGTGAATGATGTCCATATACTACAGTAAGATTACATTATTAGAATGAAAAAGTGGAATAAAATAATAAAAGTGGAAAACGATGAAAAGCTTCAGAATTTTGTCAAATACATGCACAAAATCCCACTATTTATTGCAGAATTTTCTCCCAGTGTCAAGAAAAAAAATCTTTCCCTTTCTCTTACGCCTTCATTTTTATTTTTTTTATGTCTTGACAGAAGAAAAAAACCCAAATTTATTGCATTTAAATTAATATCAAATTTTAGTTTATTTATTGGAGCAACCATGGTCTTAATTTCTATTATTAGTCTAGCTACTAGCTATTCCTTTAATTAATTTGTAAATAGGCTAGGCTGTTTTCACATAAACTATTTTTTCTTTCCTACTTCGGTATCTGATTGATGACTAATCTGATTACTTGAAAAACTCGTTCAATCTCTTAATTTAAGTTTACTTGTCATCACTTTAGTTGCAACTTATTGATTCTTTATACGTAATTTGCGGATTTAATTTCTCAAAAGATAAAGTGGGTAATATTAATCATTGATAACAAAATTATTAGTTAATATTTTAATATATTCATCATTTATCATTATATATATATATATAATGGATAAATGATATTGATAATTTATGTTAATTATTATGTTATTTAATAATTTTTAATTGGATAATATTTTTTTAAAATTTATCAGAAGATTGAAAATTTATTTAAAATAAATTATATATATATAATTTTATATTAATTTAAAATTATTTGATATCTTATTCATATAGATTGAAATTGATATAATATATAATTTTTAAAATATGTAACATAAATCATTTTATTATTTTTTATTATTGTTCAATTTTCATAAAATTATACATAAATAATTTAAATAACATAAAATTATAACTCAATGGTTAGATCAACAAATTTGATATAAACAATCTAGGTATGATAAAATCAAATAAATATATAATAAAATATGTTAAAAATGAATCCAATATAAATAAATGATAGACCAATCTATCACAAGCAAAATAAAATAAAAAACAAATGAGTAGAATCAAGGTCAACTTGATTATAATTAAAAATAACTTGACTAAAATTAACATTAAAATAACTAAAATCAATAGTAAATTTTATAATTAGGTTAACTTTTAATATATTTTATAAGATAAAAGATAAAAAAAAAATGACGACAAAAAATAGAGAAATTAAAAACAAAATTTTTCTTATTTAGATAAACTAAAAATATATTTAACCTTAATAACTAATATTACATTTTATCTTATAACTTATTTTAGTCAAATCTACTCTATAAAATGAGTTATTCGTTTTGGAGGACCAGTATCCACAATTTGCGTACGAAGATAAGCATTCCATCCAGATTGTATCCCTGTTAATGAAAAAAAACATACTAACAAGAGTATACTTGGTTTATCTTATTTCGTAGTATTCTAAGAGAAAATAATTATATAAATATTTCTTAAAATTTTATGAAATTACATAAATATATTTTTATTTTTTAATTATTATAATTATCTTCTGATAAAAAATATTAGGATAATATATAAAGAGTGTTAATGTAATACTTACAAATATTAAAAGAATGTCAATGTAACATAAGAAAGTGTTAATATATATTTTAAAAATTAAAAAAATAATGTAAAAATAAAAATATTAAAAACTATTTGTATAATTTTATAAAATTTTAAAAAATATTTATGTAATTTATTCGTACTAAAACTTAACTCAGCGTAGAATTAATAATGATTTATTGGAGATTGTTTTGAAATTAAGTATTACTCTTCAACGTTTTCATGATAAGGAAAAATAAATAACTAGGATTATGAAAATGAGATTGAATGTAAGAAAGATAAGTTACAAAATAACAAATTTATATTTATTTATCTATTTACACAACATATCCATCTTTGGGTTTGAATCAGCATGAGAGTAATTGAAGTTTGTTAAGAACAAATTGTCACCCACTGCAGAACGGATAAATTAATAGTTCCCAGCTTCACAATTGTGCTTCAAACGATGGTTACAACTCACAATAATCCTTGTCGCACCATTTGACCCTAATATACTAAAATAATAAACTCCATTATTCATGTGCTCATGAAAACAGTGCAACAGTTAGGCAATACTTACCATGCACGAGGTATGTGCCAAAAAATGGGAGACATAGTGCAACCATGATAAAGAAAAAGTGTTGGTAATCTGAGGATAAAAATCATATGGATATTAAATGGAAGAGAGCATAAGACTCCCAAAATAACATTATAATTTATAAGATGAGAATTATAAAGCGGAGGTTCTTATTTATAGAATTTATTGTATTAATCGTTCCTAAATAATTAACACCCAAACATAATAACTTTTATAATTTATGTTACTCCCACTCAAGATTATATGTAATTGGATCACTATCAACTTGAACGGCAAGCATTACAAAAAAAAAAGGTCCAAAATAGAGCACCATACATAGAACATATTATTTAGTCCAAATATTCAACCCAACAAGACATGTTAGGATACTCATCTTTTTTAGGTTGGATAAGGGCATAAATGAACTCAATTTTAAATGGGTAAAGATATAAATAAACTTGTTTGTTTTAGATTTTGTCTTTTAAGTGTGTCTTAACTCTTTAAGTTAAAATAATCATCAAATAAAAATTAATAATATAAAATTGTTAAAAAATTTATGACAATTTTATTCATGGACTTAAGACACACTTATTGATAAGGACCAACATGAAATTAAAAGTACAAGTGCATGGGCTTAAACATCTACAAGGTCAAATTATAAAAGCTATTCAAACTAAATAAGTAATTAAATTGTGCTAAAAAAAATCTTTTTCATACATTTGCAACAAAGACTTTGTATTATAAGAAAACATTTTACATAGACATATTATAAGTATTATTTTCTTGTTATTTTTTATGATGAGTCAACCATTTTGTTTTTTAATAAATAAAAATATAGATAAATATATAACTAAGTAAGGGTGTGTATAACTTGTTAGATTCTATTAATTTGGCTCGTTTAGAGATTGATTTTAACAGGTTCAAATTTTAGAAATTTAGATCTAACATATTTTAAAGATAAGTTCAAATTATATTTTGAATCTTTCTAACTCAATATCTCATCTTATATTTTTTTAGAAAAAATATATTTTTTGAATAATTATGTATCAATAATAAAAATGTTTAATGAATAATAACTTATATACCAATATGTTATAATTATAATGATATTATTTTTCTGAAATATGTATTGTAAAATATACTTTAATATAAATCATATGTTTTTTTACAATTTATCTACATATGTTATTAGCTCTTGAGAGGTTTGAATTAAGTTTAAATATATGACTATATCAAATTTTTGTAACAGATAAAGATAAAGATAAATTTGTCTCAATTTGTTTCATGTTCACTTTTTGAGGCATGATTTTTTTTTTTAAGTTAGTGCTTATTTCTTGGTTAAAATATACAAATGGTCCTTTAATTTATTTTTTATTTTTAAATTGATTCTCTAATTTTTAAAATCTCTAAAATAGCTTATTTACTTATTTAATTAAGGACATGCTAGTTCTTAGAAAAATTTATCATTTTTAATTTTTATGCATGATTTTGAACTATTTTTTAATTAATTTAAGATGTAAAATTTGTTCCATTAAATTCACCTAAATAAAATTATGGAAATCAACTAATGTTCGAAACAAAATTTGTCCTAAACATAATTAAATTCACATGAAAAATGAGCTCATAATCAATAAAAAAAGTGAGTTTCATTTTCAATTTTCTAGTTAGTCATAGAACTCACTTCTCATGTAAATTTCATTTTATTTATGTTTTATTTTAGTTTGAACATTAATTAATTCTCATAATTTTCAAATAATTTAATCTAATGAAATAAATTTCACATCTTAAATCAATCAAAAAAATATTCAACATTGTGTTTGAAAATAAAAATAATAATAAATTTTTTAAAAGAACTAAAGTATCATTAAATAAATAAGAAAAAAATTTTAAAACTTCTTAAAATTAAAGGACTAACTTAGAAATAAAAAATAAATCAAAGAATCATTGGTATATTTTAGTGTTTTTCTTTTTAATTGTTAAGCCTAGTGTTCTAGTTTGACTTTACGAAAATAAAAGAAGAAAAAAAAAACTTGATCCACATATATTAACCCGTATATGCGCAAATCAAATCCATTTAAGATGCAAGTCATGTGATTCAACCAGCATTGCTCACTTCTAAATGGGTTAGTAATTTTAAGGTTGAAGCCCACATAAAAGGAAGCCTTTATTGGCTAACCAGTGGACCTGAGCCCGTATACCCAACCCTAAGTGGATGCACAAAGCAAACTTTTTCATGATTTAATTTTTTTTGATTAATCGTTCTTCCTTCTTACGAGGCATGTTAATGGCCCATCAAAAGATCTAAAAGGAAATTCAATTATGATCTGTGTAAATTAGGTTTGGCCCATTAAAGTCCGTTCTTGTTGAAACACATTCTTCAGAAGAAATTGTGCATGGCGATTAATTTTTTGTAAATAAAAAGGGGAAATAACCCTAACTTATGGAATGGAATGAACTAATGAAGTTTCCAAAATACAAATTACTAATGTGTGAAATATCCAAACGGCTTCTAGTAATTGAACAGAGGAATAATACACATGAACCAATCTAGTAATTTACTAATTTAATCAGCAACAAATTACATAATAAAGTGGTTCACAGTTTAAATTTATTTATTTTTATAATATTCCTAGTTTAGATTTTGGAGTCATAGCAAAAATAAGCTTCCAATTTTGAAAGTAGATAGATGTAATTAATTGATTTTCTCTTTTTTCCTCTGTAAAGGTTAGAACAAAAGTAAGATCTTAGTATAATTTTTTAATTAAAAAATTTAAATACACATTTTTTAAAATATAAAATATAAAAATGTGTAATTAATTCATATAGATTCAAGTAATAGTTCATTCTAAATATAAATTAAAAAAAAAAGTATAAAAGAGACAGTTTTCTGAAAAGAAGAAGTGTAATAAACAGTAATTAAATAAACACAGAATATTTAGAAAAATATATAAACAATTAATCTGGTGGTTATTAGCTGTAAAGTTAAAACCATTAATAATAAAATAATATGTAATAAAAAATTATTTTACTCTAAAAATTTTATTTTGTTACAAAATGACAAATATATTTTTTTTCAAGATGATCATATTGTATTTAAAAAACGTTATCATGTGTTACAATAGACTTAGCTACTAAGTGACAAAATTCTTTGTCGTTTTGTTTTTCTCTCTCTCTCTTTTTTTCTCCGTTGAGAAGATGCCACGAATTTTGTTTCCGAGATGAAATCCCGTACAGCCGTATCAACTTGTTAGAATGTTGGTATATTCCTTTTCAAAGTTGAATTTTTTCATTTACAATATATAGAGAGGATAAAAGGTGTTTTTCTTCTTATAAATATTTTTAATTTTAATTTTAGTTTTACAAAAATAAACTTTGGTTTTAGTTTTACAAAAAAAAAAAAAAATCTTTGGTTTTAGTTTTGTGATTTATTTTTATTTTTCGTGTGTAGTTTTAATTCCTGAAATTAAATTGGAATGTTAAATACTCACGTCAGTCCAAATAAGTCATCTTAGCATCTCCCTTAATTATTAGATGATAACTTAATGATTGAATTAAAATTACATATTTTTAAAATAAAATAAAAAACATAATCAATAAATTAGAAACTTGAAAACCAAAACCATGTAATGTTTATTTTAAGGAATCGAAACTACAATTAAATTTAAAATTAATATGTCTCGGTTTTAAAATTAATTATTTCATAATTTTAAAATTTTATTTTATTTAATATAATAAAATATATTAATTTTCATTTTATGTTATAAAAATTTATTTACTTTTTTGAAAATTAAAACAAAAAAAAAAGCCTCCACTTTCCCCTTGAAGAAAATTTGTTATGTAAATCTCATTTCCTAAAATTTATTTATTTTTATTTTTAAACAAATAGTAAATTTTAATACTTTTTATGATATTTTTCTCTTTGATGTTTACGTATTAAGTTTGGTGTGGAATTATGATGAAGACGAGATGTGAATCAAAAGAAAAGAAAAGAAAGAGAGAGAGAGAGGAGAATGTGATTCGTCCACCGCCATAATCAATACCACTACTTTTGATGTTACGCTTCAATTTGACCAATTTCAGGTTTTTCCACGTACACTTCTTTATTCTTTTCTTCTTTTCTCCTTCTTTTGTGGAAAATATTGTAACAAAATTAAAATATTTAAAGCTTACTATAATTTAAGAAATAAATAAAAATTATAACATAAAAAATCTATGATGAATTTTATGTATAAAAAGTTTCCCTCTTAAACTAGAAACTCATATATTAAATAAAGAAACTAGGCTATCTAAATTTGAGAATCCAAACAAATTTAAATTTTATAGAATCCAACATAACTGACCATTGTAATTTATAAACTCAACCCAGTTTATAATTTATTTAGAAAATTTTGGATTTTTTTTATACAAGTACTCCATTTTATGTCATTTTAATCAATTTCTCTTTTAATAAAAAAAATGATTAATAAATTGCTTGACTCAAAATATATTTTTTTCTTTAACATTTTATATTATCTCTTTTATATTTAACATAAATATTAAAAAATTTATAAAAAAATAATTTTTTATACAAATAATCATTTTTAATTTTAAACAATTCAAAATTATATATAACATATTAAAATAATATTTTGTTTATAAGTAATATCTGAAACAACTTCAATGGTAGATGTTCTTAATGAGAATTTTATGAAGGAATTATTATTTTCCTAATTTTTTTGTTAATTTTCGTTGTTAATTCGCATTTTTCTTATAATGAACTTGTGTAAATTATTAGATTAGAGATACCTTTAAACCAAATAAAATAACGGCAGTGTTGCGCATGACAAATTGAATATATAATTAAAGAATTTAAAGTGGAATAGTAATAAAGTATGAGAAAGATGTGTCATGATTAAATTCTCAATTTTGAAGACTTACTACATCATCTTTTGATGTTATATGCACATCTAAAAATTATTGGCACTATTTATTCAAATTTACCCACTATAACATTGATTTAATATAAAGTGAGATCGTTGTTCATTTTTAAACATCAGCTTAATCGATCATCCAGTAAATTAAAATGAGTTTGTTTTATTTTAATCACTAATATTAAAACACACAAAAATTTTGTTATATTTTACCTTGTAAAAGATTATTAAAAATGTGTTTATTTTTATTTTTAAAAGTTGTAATTATTTTTTAAAAATATAATTGAATAACATTATTTGGATAGGTGGTGAAAAGCTACTGGTAGACCCAAAATATAAGGTTGAACACGATGAAGAAAAGAAAGAAAATGAGAAAATGTCTCTTAACTATTTTATTTTTTATTTTTTAAACTATCTGTTTTATAAATAATTTTAAAATATCAATAAATTTTAAGTAAGAAATTAAATGTTAAATATAGTGAAATTATTTTAAAATAATTTTCAAAACCAATAAATAAGAAAAGAATCAAACATACCATCTTTATAATATATTAAACTTTTTTTTTATCTCTTTTTCTTATGCCTATTTTAATAGTGGGCACTTTCTTAGGGAAAAAAATTCACCTCACTCAATGCTTTTAAAAAGCCAACATAAGTAGTCAAGATTTGCACAGTGCTCCCAACGCCTCTGTTTTTCTATTGATAATGAAATTCTATTTCTCTATTAAAATTTGGAAGGTTAATTGAAATTGAGTTCACCTTTTCTTTCCTTCAATCATTTAATTCCCGTACCGATAAGTCTAAGAGAATGTCTGCTTTATGGATTAAATTGCTTTTAGAAATATAAATTTAAAATATACTTTTTTTATTTTATTATAACTGTCATGTAATAAAAATAATTTGTCTTAAAATTATTGTTATTTTAATATAATATTAATTATTTTTTTATTTATACTATAGAGTATAATATTATTATTATTATTTTATATTTAGTCAAATCAATTAAAATTATAGTTAATTTAATAAAACTGTTAGCTTTTTAAGAATGTAGCATTACGTGTTTTTAAGACAGTAATTATAACATAATTTATTTTATTTTTATTTTTATGTTCAGGAATAAGTAAATTATATTTTTATGAAAATATGAAAAGTTATTTTTAACTTATTTATACGATTTTATTTTTATTTATAAATTCAATTATTTAATTTATAAAAATTAAAAATAATTATTAATTCCTGATAACAAGTTTATTAAATTTATATTTTTAAAAATATCACTTTCATTAATGATATTCTTTTTCCTTTAAATTATATCAATATAATTTCTCTCTTATTTAACTAGAAATATTTTAACTTAAAATAATTAATGTATGAGATAATATGAATTAAATTTTATAAAAAAAATAATTTTTAAAATTTAGATCTTATAAATAAAAATAAAGATAATAAATTTTTATAAAATTTAATTAAACATATTTTAAATTTTTTTCGGAATTAGTAATAATATTTTTGAAAGCATGATTTCTGATAATGTTGTACCATACCTAAAAACAAATGTCCTAAAATGTGTAACATCTCGAGTATATACAGATTATTGGTTTGCACATAGCTTAAATTAGATGTGTATTTGAATCAGTAATTCTAAATTTGATAAGAATTTATTGTAAAATCAATTTTATTGTCTTTATGTGATTTTATTTATCGAAAAGTCTACTCCCTGTTACTTTTTGCAAAATTCAGACGCAGGTTTTGAAATAATATTGGTATTTTTCTTTTAAAGATAATGACACAATAATGGAAGAGAAATGCCATGTATGTAACAATTCAAACAAAAAATTGTACAGTAACTCTTATATTTATTTCTCTTTTACATACTAATTATTACAAATTACAATAATAAAAAAATAAATACAAAAAATAGTTATATTAATTGTATATATATCACATCTTAGAATCAAAATAATTTATCTATTAAATATATAATTTTTCTCTCTTCTCTTTATTGTAAAATTTGCTATATAATTTATTATATAAGTATCATTTAACTTTTGAATGATTCAAATGCTAATAAAAATATATTATAAAATTGCTACTTAATCAGCAGCGCAATAGCAATAAGGAATGCATAAGCATAACAGGAAATAAATTTGTTTTCCTTTCAATAATTTAATATATTTACCTTATATAACATTAGTTGTTGTTGCCACTTGTTTAACTTGGCTTGGACAATGCTGAATTTTTGCAATATCTGTCAACTTGTACGGCAAGAAAATCTATGGGGACATAAACCTATATTACCATCATATATAATCTATAGGGACATAAACCTACATTATCATCATATATAATCTATGGGGACATAAACCTATATTATCATCATATATAATCTATGGGGACATAAACCTATATTATCATCATATATAATCTATGGGGACATAAACCTATATTATCATCATATATAATCTAGTTAATGGCCACTAATTGAGAAAAATGACAAGGAACAAATGCAAGGCTAGCTCAAGAGAGTAGTCAAACTTTGAGTGCATAACATTGAAGTAAAAGAGAAGAACCGTTCAATTTTGAAAAGCATTGCAGCAATTGGAACGACAAAATACAATCCTTGTGGGTGTTAGACTATGGTGTGAGTTGGCTAATCGTGTTGTTTTCTTTTGGGAGTGTTATCATGAGCACCACTAAGTACTTATGCTAATGGGGACATTTCTGGTCTAAGGGTATATCATGATTCGGAATGCTCCTAAAATCGCATTTACCCAGTCTATCTTTTTTAGTTTTTGTCATGAACTAAAATAATGATAATCTCCATTAACATTTCATTTCAGTTTAATTGGTCAAAAGGCTAGCTAATTCGGGCGTTTATTTGTTGCCACATTCTTTACATCACAATTCACAATCACGAGATGAAAAAAAAAAAAAAAAGAAGATCATTTCTCCATCATTTCAGGAATATGTTTCAAGCCATTTGATGAGTGGCTACGAAGACAATTTGCTAAAATGTATGTTATTGGCGTTTTGGATCCACCCACGGTTTGAGTCTCAGGAGGCTAATTTCAAAGTCTAGTTTAAGATTTATCTGCGTTAACATGTACTATAACTTTTCGTTTTTTTTTTATTAAGGTTGGGATATATGTTAATTATGTTTTTCTATTCTGGTTTTTTAAGCTTTATTTGTCTTTGTGGCTTGAGAATGACGGATTAAGAAGATAGAATCCATAATAACAAAAGATATCCGTAACTTGAACAATCGTCAATCAACTCGAGTTTAAAATCCTTCTTAAATAAATAAGCAGACAAAACTCATTTTGGAGAATTCTCGTAACTTGAACAGTGTAATTTTAATAGATTGAGCCAGTTTAATCAATAAAATAAACGGATTTATTTTTTCATTCATGCAGTTTGTGATTAATTAGTCTGGTTTGCGAATCCAAAATACAAATATATATAAAATTAACTATCATCACGTATATTGTATGTATATGTTTTTGTCATTTTCATTATAATTTACTGGTAAGACTACCCATGTGATACATAAAATAATATTATCGTGAAAATTATTTAAAAGAATTTGTATATATAGTATAATGTAATTAATAAAATAAGAATGAAATAATTGCATAATTACCTAGATATGAAGATTACTAACAAAATTTATGTTGTAAAAAGTTATGTTTAATATAAAATTTAAAAATTATATATTAGTAACCATAACAAAATAAAATTTGAATATTTATTTCATAAAAAATTGAATATTTCAAATTTCAAAAAACATATAGATAAAACATGATATGTATATAACTATGAAACAACATATACTAGAAAAATAACTAATGACTTCGATCAAAATCTGTACAACTTCTGTAAAAACAACATTTAAAGTTGTAAAAGAGTTTTTTTTTCACTATCATATATGAGAGTTTTTAAACATTTGTGAAGTAATAATCGAAATTACAATATATAATAGCTGTGAAAAAAAATTATCCGAAAAAGATAAATTTTAACAAACTTAAAATTTTTTTATTGACTTTTATTTTGTTACATTACAAATGAAACAAATATAAAAA
Source organism: Pachyrhizus erosus (assembly GCA_026544285.1). Taxonomy (NCBI): domain Eukaryota; kingdom Viridiplantae; phylum Streptophyta; class Magnoliopsida; order Fabales; family Fabaceae; genus Pachyrhizus; species Pachyrhizus erosus. Next base: position 4,647 of record JAMLFT010005233.1, on the reverse strand, counting down.
AATGTGTAACATTTAAAAATAATTATTTTATAAAATATAATTAGTGACAATCTTACAACAAATTTTTTCTTCTACACCACTTCATGATTTATATCAATAAGAACTCATTGACCATTTAAGTTCGTTATGTACCCGAAATTTAAAATAAAAATGAATTAAAATTAAAATATAAAAAATAGAAAACACAAAACTAAAAAAATGATAAAAAAGACATTATTAACATTATAAATTAACATCAGTAATTAAAAGATTAAATCACATAATGAGACAATAAAACTAAAAAGAAAACAGGGGAGTTATATCTTATGAGAATAATTTTTTTATGATTTAACAGAAATTTTAAAAAAGAGTATGAAAATTTAGACATTTTAGAGATATGATTTTGTCTAATGAATATTTTAGAAATTTGATAATTATGTGAGATTTTAACAAATTTTTAAGGATGTATTTTAATATCTTTTTTTTTATAAAAATGATGTACTTTAATTTAAGTTTGATCTAGTAGACTTTTTATTTTAAATTAATAGTTAAAATTAATCATTCTTATTTTTACTTAAAAAAAGTCATTCTCATCAGATACACCCTATACTAACATGATCATATAAATTTTAAAATAATAATATATAAATAAGTAAACTTGTGTATAGATAATAAAAAATAGAAATAAAGAATTTAAAAAATAAAAAAATAGAAATACTAAAATGTAGAAATACTAAAGACAAACAAAAAAAATAAATATTACTTATTCGATCTTTTTTATAAGATATTTTAGACAACAGTTACACAAATCAATAAAAATAATAAATTAAATTAATTTTATTAATTTTTTTTAAAATATTATTAATCTATCAATTTTATCATCATTAAATTATAATGCACTACTATCAAAATATTTTATTTTAATATAAAAAATACAAATACTCATAATATTTAATAAAGACATATAATTTCTTTTTATAAAAATTATAAATATCTTGTAATAAAAATCACCAATTTTTTAAAACTATGCCTTATAAAAAAATCAAAGAAAGTATAATTTATATAGAAAAAGATTAAATTAATCACTTAATTTTTTAAATATTTATTTCACATCAATTTTATCTTTTAAAAATTTATTATACATGAAATAATACTTAAAAAAAATATTATGTTTAAAAAATATTTAATGTTACAAAATTTTAAAATATTATTTTATTTTACTGTTATTGTTTTTAATTTTATAATATTATTTTTTTATTCTTTTTTATTATTAATTTTGATTTATTATATTTTATTTCTTTTACAATTTTTTATTAATTACAATGTTATTATAGTTTTTTAGTATGTTTACAATTTACTTTTATGTCAATATTGAAGATGAGTTTTAGGATGGTCCAATGAGATAGGTGGTTTATGGTGGTTAAAATGTTAAGGACCGTTAGATTTATTATTAGATTAGAAGAGGGTTGAGATGAGTTCTTGGTAACTTGTCCTACTAGTTATTTTTAATTGAATTTTTGTGTGCAACTTTGGTTTGACATCAATTTGGCTCTTCACTTGTTGATTTCCTTTCCTCTGCTACTCCGCCACCACGTTTGTTCCTTTTGTTGTTGCGTGCGTTTGGATTTGAAAGTTCAAATATGATCATGAGATTTGTGGCCTTCACTCACCAATTCTATGGTTCTAATTTAGGATTTTTTTTTTCATTTTTTTATGGAATGAACCACTTGAACTTTGTATTAGAATGTATTATTGTTGTTTTCTTTCTTTTTCTTGTAATGCATTTCTTTGAAGCCTATCTACAAAGATAGAGCTCTTATGTAAAAGTAACTTATGTGCAGATGTATAATTTTGTTCAAATAAGTTTAACAAACTTATTTTCATTTTAAAACATTTGGATAAAAGCTGAGAAGCCTAGTTATACATTGTTGGGTAAATTTTACAAGTAGTTATAATATTTGAAATGATGAAGAAGAATGGATCTTATGTGACACTTTTGGTCTCTATCCCTGGCACAATGCAATAAACAATCTTCAAAAATTTATTCCTATTTTATAAGAATAACTCCCAAGAAAGGAAGAATAACGCTGCAATTTTTTTTATTGTGATATGTTCTTTGTCAATTGCAAGATGAAAGTAAAATGATGTAGTTCATTTTAAGTGTTGCAGCAACGAGAATTTGTCGCAATGGTCACATTAATGGTACAACAGTCAAAGCACACTTAGTTTCATTAAGATTATAACTATCGATAACTATTTTAAAAAAATAAAAATGCCTGGTTAAAAAAATAAAAACCTATTAACGTAGGTCAAAAACCATGATTCATGGTGCACTGCCTGTCTCGCTGGTCCACGCTAGAACTTATCAATATTGATACTGTATCTTAAACTTTTTAGCAATTATCATGAGTTTTTGTATTAATATAATATTATCTAATATTAGTATTTAAGCGTGAATATTTTTATATATAATATTGTATTGTTATAATATTACTTTATTACATTTGTTTACTAAAACCTCTATACCTTATTTTTGTATTTAATTTTGATTATTTATTTTATAATTTTTTAACAACTATAAAAATTATTTTACGATCATAATTTTCTGGTGTTATATTTTATTATTTTTCTATTTTATTATATGATAAGGACAAAAACATTTTAGCATTTATACGATGATAATGATTATAATATCATTTTAACATTTTTTTTTATCTTTTATAACATTATAATTAACATAACAAATATACTAAACATTGTGATAATTTTAATGATTGGGTAGTCTCTAATACAAATAGTATTATTTCACCTTTGTATAAAATGGTCAAGAAATTATCTTTACATTAGATTTTTTTTAATTTTTATGATTACAAATTTTTTTTGATTCAAGTATTTCTTGACTGAGAATAAAAAGTTAATCTGTTAAGAAAATCTATTTAAAAAGACTAATTTCTTTCTATATATTTTTTTATTATTATAATTTATTATATTAAAGTGTGATCATATTATTTTACATAAAAAATGGCAATGCTATAGATTGACTTGACATTTGATACAAGAAGAATATGCACAAGTTTTGTATATAGTATGGATGACATTTTCGTAGATTAAAAAGAATGATTAATTTAACATTTGATAAAAAAAAAATTACACAAATTTTATATAAATTTACCATTACTAGGGTGACCACCTTATTAGATAATGTAACACGTAGCACAAATAATCACTATTAGATTCATCTTGTATTCACACTATTACAATATACTTTCTACACTATACTGTAAGCGACCTTGGTCGTTGTCGGAAGCAATCTCAGACGGTGGTATCATTTTTTTGTTATTCTTTTAGTGTTAAATGATTCAAGTGAATGAGATGTGAACCAAAATCACGCAAATTGCACCCCCAGTATGAGTTTTTCATTGGAAATCGGAACTGTAAGTGAATGTTATCCCAACCTTGGATGTCTTGTTTAGCGAGCTTTCCTTGCAACTCACAAATGGATCCCTCTATGCCGCTAACAAGCACTCTGTCCCACGAAATCCATCGGTGAGCGACCAGATAATTAACAGCGTTGAGAATGATGGTTGCGTCTGGCTTAGAATGATTTTTTATTATGGGATGATACAAGGAAAGAAAAATAAACAAGTTGCCGCCGCTATCGAAAATTGCTCCGGTGACGGGGTTTCTTGAGAGAGAAAGAGAAGTGAAAGATGCATCATAATATTGTGGAGTTAAGATCAATCCAATGGTGATTATTTATGATACATGATTAATCATCTATCACTGGCATTCGTTTATACATTATAAAATCTTCAATGTTAATTATCATTGGGTTTTTAGTTGATTTTTATATAACTTTCATAATTTAGAAAATGAAATAATGTATAAAATTTAAAAAGAAATATTAAAGATAGTTTTTTTATATACTTAAAAAAATATTATCAATTTTAGTAGAAAGATAATATTGTTACACAACTTTTCATCTCTTCCTATTTTTGTTTTCTATATTTACCACCAAACGAAACTTAAAATAAAAAAAACTTGTGATTATCATAATTTATTTGCTAAGTTTGCCTATAAAATAATAAGATTTTAATTTTTATGTACTGTTATTTTGTTAGTATAAAATTTTTTACAACATCAATAAATAAAAATTATTGTTAATATGATTTTTAAAATAATTATTATAAAAGAAATATACATAACAACTTTTTTTTTTATCAAATTATAATGTAATTTTTTTATATTATGAGTAGATACACTATTTACTCACATAGTAATTTATAATATTTTTTTAATTCATTGATATGCATAGAAAAAAAAATGAGGTTGATTCATCTTTTTCCAACGATGGATTTCCATTTAGATGTATTTTTCTTGTTCGGGTTTTCAGATTTTTTTAGATATCTAACTAATGCATTAATCTTGTCATAATCTGATTTGATTTGATTTATAAACGAATGTAACTACAATTCTTTTTTCTAGGTAAAATAGCGATGTCAATTTTGCAATAAAATTTGACAACAAAGTGAAAACATATTTGGGTTAAGTAATTTAAAATATTAATTAATATTTTAATTTTTCTAAAATAGGAAATTTTTTATTTTAATTTTTTAAAGATTTTAAATTTTTTTATTTTAATTTTTATTATCAAATAATAATTTATGA
>JAMLFT010005232.1:0-17927 GCA_026544285.1 Pachyrhizus erosus | reverse complement strand
CTATTATGAAGATTTCTCTCTAACTCTAGGAGGCTTGTTGCTTCTCCTAGTTGTGTGTTTGAGGAAGACACCTTCTTGCCTTTTATAGGCAAAATATTTTGTCTTATGGTTTGCCAAAAGTAAATGCACTTAATAGAGAGTACTGAAAGGACAAGTCAGAAAAATAACGGAAGAATTCTTTTATTCCTTCCATTCTTTCATTTGCTGGCTGGACAATTAATTGTTAGCTGGACCCCACAGAAACTGACCTTGAGAACCCACTCAATTTGGAATCGGAGGATGTTAGGGTGGTGACTTCCCAATATGAAGCAAACAAAGAAAAGGAGAGTGATAGGATACTGAATAGGAAAAAAAAATTAAAACCGACGTGTCTTGAAAAAAGTGGAAAAAATCTATAACACTTCTAATTGAAAGATTACATTCAATATTTTGAGTGGTTGAAGGCTAAATTAGTCAAATGAAACGTGGATACTAAAATTTAACGAGACTCGTTTGTATAATTTATATGAGGGGTTATTGTGAAGTAAGTGGAAATAAAATAATGTGTGAGGAGGCTAATCTATCTATTAAAGGATAAATTTGGTAAAAGAAAAATGGAAATTAAATCAAAGATATTGGTACATATGACTATAATTATTATTATTATTAATGATAAAATACTGAGCGTTGTATCCTTTTTATATAAAGGTATAAATTATTATTATTATTATATACAAAAATTGTTAATATATTCAGTAGATAACTGCTTTTCCTAGGAACTGAGTTTGATAGTGGTAGATGGTAACTGTAACCACATTTTTACTCAACCGGTTTCTAGCTACACGAGACCTCTGATAAATCTCAATGTTGGTTTTTTTAATTGAATATATATATGCTGGAAGTCTGGATACATATATATATATATATCATTCTCGATTAATTAGTATACTAATTTTTTTTATCAGTTTACATATATAATAACTGAATATGGAAATATGCTATATTTAATATATTACGAATTGAACATGGGTACGTGTTATATTGCATATGCTCAAGTTAACATGCGTCGTGGTGCTTTTGTAAAAGGAAACATCGAAGAACTTGATTAAAAGGGTTGCATTAGAACATGAACTGAAACTTGTACACAAAATTGAGTAGTTGCCTTTCCTGCAAAATAAGTTGGGAATCATTGGAGGAATGTAATAGTTACGAACACTATTCTAGGACGGAGTTCCAATGAAAGGCTGAAGCTGAAATATAGGTTGTATTGCTGCTTGAAGTGAAAGAATTCACACTTGGTTATTTTGTCTGGTTAAGAAATTGTCTTGGGTGTGTTTATTCAATATAGATCGTTTACTTTGGAGCCAGGAGGATATCAACAGCTTACAAACAAGACAATGCTTTTAGAAGCAATTGTGTTTGTTTGAGTCACTTAGAGATTTAGAACTGTCCGATGCACAATGAGTATCAGATTTTAAATTTGTATTCGATTTCAATAGGGTGGGTTTATTCAAGGTTTTCAATGTGTTTGGGAGTGCTGTCAATTTATAGGAACATGTATCTTCGTGCCTTTTGTTTAAGATTTATTATTGATTAGGAAAATTTGAATGGTGGGCACCGGTAAGCGGTTCTGTGATTTATGTTTTCTGCTGTATCTTTTCGGCTTCAGGTCTATCAGAGTGCACCAGACATTCTGTTTTGGGCCTGGTTTTATGCACATCCTGCGCCAAAGTTCAGGCTCCAGTTCTTTGAATCAATTTTTTTGGCTTATTATAATAAAACAAATTGACAGATGGGTAGCAAAACACCATCATATCCTATATGTATAATTCATTTGAATAAGAGTAAGGAGTAGTTAAAACTACAAAGCATTGACAACACTGCAACTTCATAAAAAATGCCCACCAAAACATATGAATAAGAGATTTAACAAAGTGAAAAAATAGATAGATTTGTGTCAATGAAACCCAGTCACATATGGTGAAGATGGAGGGGGAATCGGACATCTAGGTAGAATCTAAGACATGTGAACCAATTCTGCATGCTTCAGCTACTGCTCTACTGAGGTTCTTGTCAGAAGTCCATAAAAGAGAACCTTCTATTTCATAAGCACGACCTTCCCAAGTCAATTAACATTTACTCCTCTAGCTCCACAACACAGTTAAATATTGTACATTCCTGATACGAAATCTAATTTTATGCTTCTTTTCATTGATAATTTTGGTTATCACGAGTACAAAAGTCAAAAACCAAAACTTACGAGGGTCCGGAGCAGTCGGTTGAAAACGTTCCATCAGTGTCTCTACCAGAACTTTCTGTTAATATTGACCATGAGCATTTTGAATCACTTATCTTCTCTTTGCCTCTATCATAAGTTTCTGTTAATATGGACCGTGAGCGTTTTGAATCATTTATCTTCTCTATGCCTCGGAATGGCTTAGATGAGCTGTTGTTTTCAGGAGTTTGCATCTCATTATTTGCTCTGTCATGCAATATTTTCCTATTCCTGTGATAAGGTGTTATAGATTAAATATAAAAACGAAAAACACCTCTATAGCGTACTTGCTGTTTAAGTTTATCTATTATTTTTAAGTAAAAAAAAAAGTCTATTTATTAATTCAATAATTTAAAATAACAATTCAATTGAGGGGAAATATAGGTTCAAATTTTAAGAGAATAACATGTTTGGTCTGCAGAAAAAAAGAAATTAAGAAATCTGATCGAATTAACATTTTCTCTTAATTTTTAGTAAGATAAAATTTCTGAAATTTTGTCAAAAATAAACACTTACTTGATGCTATCTCACATTGATTCCCAAACTTGATTGCGTTTTAGAGTTCACTCTGTAACACGCTATCTATATGCTTTTTCAGTCATATTATTGTAAATTTCAATTTAAACTTAATTAATTATTGTTTAAATATTGAGATATATTTATGAATTTGTTCTAAGTAATTATTAATGTATGTGTTGAGTTATTAGATTCACTTAATATTTTAATATTGTATTCGCTAAGGGTTTTAAAAGAGCTCATGTAACAGTATTTTTTGTGATTATTTGGGGAAGAGTAAAATCAAAAGGAAAGCTAACAACATTAAATATAAGGTGAATTTCTATTAGAGTGTGTCAACTATTCATGGTATGAATCTGGATCAAGGGTGGATTTGTGTTTAACTTTGAGCATTTATTTACTGGCAATTATAGAATTTAATGCAACAACAATAATTTTACTAAAATCGGTAACTAAAATGATGCATTTGAATAATGTGTAACTAAAACAGCATATTTTGAATAGTATTTTACTAAAAATGAAAGTAATTGGAGTTACTGGATTTCATATTTTAGTTTTTACTGAAGTAATTTTGAGGAGCAAATTATCCACCATCTAGCAATTCATAACTAAAATAATATTATTGCTATAGTGTTGGACAGAAAGTGAAAGAACTTTGGGTTACCATAAGTCTTTCCGATTGAGAGGATCGATTAAGAGATGAGGAGTCCCAATGGGATGAATGAAATGGACCATCTGTTGTAGACATTGAGGATAGTAAGGTATGATTTGAGTTGAGGCCAACTCCAGCACCATATTCTTTGTCCCCTTCCACATAGGTATGCAAAGAAATGTTTGAATCCCAAACTGGTGGCTCCACTTTGTCCTTGCCAACCTCCAAGTCAAAGCATTCGACTCTGCGGTGTTCACCCACACCGGTCTCAAACTAAGCAGAGTGGATCCAGGTAAGTCCTCTCCAAACGGGAACGATTGACTCTGAGAGATTTTAAAGAACCGCTCACTCTCAGCGTGGGTGACCTCTTTCGTCTTTCGCGTGCCTCTGTAATACCCGCTTTGGAACTTCCACATCAGCTGTTGTGGGGAAAGTTGCCAAAGGATGGCACAGATCCAGTTCATCGGGGTGCCCTCGATTAGATTCTTTAGCTGCTCATGGAATTCATTACTACCTTCTTCAGCCTCTGACATACTTCTACTCTCTCTTGTAGAAGGGATGCAAGCTGGCGATTCTCTCTTTTCATCTGTTTCCATCAACCGTTAACCTAAGAAGAACAGCATAGCCTTCAATTCAGGTTCACTTTTATATGTTCACAGATCAATTCAAGTCCACCGAAATTCATTATTTTAGTTTCATATATATCACTTTCATCATTTGGAATTTACATGGCTTAATATCCAATTTGGCCTTTTATAATTTATTTCAAATTTTACCTAATTGGATCCTTGCCGTAACAGTGATGTAAACGGCGTTAAGCGTGTGTATACGATTGTGACTTGATAATCCTGATGTTATTTTTGTCTTGAGTGACAAAGAAATTTTCTTCTTCTTTGGACTCGAGGAGGGGAGGTTGTGCGTTTTGACTACTTCTCTTGAGGTTCAAGCAGTGAGGACTATGATTGATGTGCACATCAAAGTTCATGTGATGCATGATTGGCAAGTTCAAACTCATGATGAGAAGAATCAGAATTATAACTCAATTCAAAACTTACGTGGACCAGACTTAGAAAAATTTGGGAGACATTCCAACATCAAGTGATTCATCTATTGAAAGTCTAGTAAAAAACGTTGAAAAAATAAAAGGATTATCCAAGACCATATATGTTTAATATGCCCACACTTAACTGTTGGGATAAATTCATTTTATTTTTATTTTTATTTTCATATAAGGCAATCCCATGAATTAAATTTGTATTAAATATTTTAAGAATTCAAAATGAAGAGATTATGATTGATTGATATTCTTTGTGAATTTTAACTCTATTAGGATTATTTCTTATATCTTTTGATTTTATCAAGAATTTTTTCATTCTTGCAACGATTTTTCTTAAGCTTATTAAACAAGGCGTCTTACCTTTCAAATTTCTTTATTTTTAATTTTAAAAGTCTTTCACCCTAACTTTTAAATTCTCAATTTCTTATTTCAATTCTTCTTTAAATGAAGAACGTGGTCATGTCACACTGAAAGAAAAAGAAGATGAAAGATTTGTCACGAATAACATGTCCGTCAATATACTTAACAGAGGTGATAGTGAGAACTCAATTGAGTAAAATTTGAAAACACCAAATTAGATAATTAAAAAAATTAAGGGACTAAATTTAACATTTAAAATAAACTAAGTGATCGAGTATTAAGTCAATTTATATTAATCAATTTATTCTGAAATTATAAATTAAAATTAAAGCTTTGAAATTTGTAATTTTTCAATTAAATATTTTAATATTCTTTAGTTTTTTTTAATATTGAGATATTTTTAAACATTACATTTGTAATTAGTAACAAATAATTCTCTCTTATGATGTTAATTATTTATTGCTTTTAATTTATTCTCCATCTATCTTTCTCTTTATATTGAATTTCAATCATTTTTTTAAAATATTATTAATAGTTAAAAGTAATCTTATATCATAATTTAAATTATTTATAATAAATCTAAAATATAATTTTAATTTAAAAATATTTATTCATTGTGAATTTTAAATATATAAACATTTACATAATTCAATGTGATAACTACAACATTTCTTCTAATGATCTTGATCATAATTTTCAATCCAAGTTTCAAAGATAAGAAATGATGGAGAAAAGATATGGATTCACTACCTATTCTTAAGAATAGGATAAGAAATGGTAGAAATTTGTCACAGAGCAATCTAGTTTGATAAGGAAAAGTGATTTTTTTCCTAAAATTCTAGAGAGAAAATCTAGCTCTCACAATTGGAGAAAATATCTCAATTATCATTCAAAATAAAAGTTGTTGACTCCTAGTTGACTTGATGTCTTATATACACAACCAAACACCTCTAACTTGAGTTATAAACTCAAAAAGATGGCGGTTTGGGATAAGAGAAAGAAGGGAGGCCCAACCAAGCCCAACATGGCCACATCTAACCAAGCCCTACAAGCTAATGGGCCAAATACATTCACAAAAGTAATCCTAACTTCTATGATCTCAAATACAAGGCCTAAACATGATTCCTAAACTACCAATTGTCTACAAACAAAGAGACTAATCTTTTCTTCAAGCTTCTTCTTCATAAATCTTGTAAGAGGACCTTGCAAGTTCCAATCTCTATATTGAGAAGCTAGACATGTATCATCCCCTCCTTCTTCAAGAGGATTCGTCCTCGAATCTGAATCTAGCTCTAGATCACCTAAAACAAAAAGAGACAAATTAGAAATATTAAAAGTGTTAGAAATTCCATAAGAATCAGGTGAATATACTTTGTATGCATTATCATTGATCCTTTGAATCGCTTTAAAAGGACCATCAACTCTTGCTTGAAGTTTAAATTTTTTTTGAGAAGGAAATCTATCCTTTCTCAAATGAATCCAAACCAAGTCCCCAGGTTGAAAGATCATTTCCTTTTTCCCTTGTTGGCTTGCTTTGCATAATATTTTTTTTTCTTTCAATTTGAATTTTCACCTTCTCATGCAATTCCATCACAAAATTTGCCCTAGAAAAATCATCAAGGTTAGAAATGACTCGAGAATTTGGGATCTCTATCAAAGACAATGGTTTGAGGCATACCATGCAATCTCACTACTTCCCTAAAGAATAAGTCAGCTACATGACTTGCATCATCATGCTTATAGTAGGGAATAAAATGTGCCATCTTTGAGAACCTACCCACTACCACAAAAATTGAATCCCTCCCTTTCTTTGTCCTAGGTAAACCAAGGACAAAATCCATAGAAAGATTTGTCTAAGGAGTAGAAGGTACAAGAAGGGGTTGGTACAACCCATAAGGTATTAACTTAGCCTTAGCTCTATGACACACTTCATATTTCTTGTAAAAGTTTATTACTTGATGCCTCATCTTAGGCCAAAAAAAGTGTTCATGTAGGATATTCAAAGTCTTTGCTACCCCAAAATGACCCATTAATCCTCCTTTATAGGCTTCCTTCATCAAAACATCCCTATCAAAACTCTAGGCTATACATAATCTCTTTTCTTTGAAAAGGAATCCTTCCTACCTAAAGAAATCCAAATAGCATTTATCCTCGCATAAGTCAAATGTTTTAGATAACTCAATATCCTCTTTGTACTACTCCTTTATGCCATTAAAACCTAACAAAGTAGAATCCATCAAGAAGATAAAGGTATATCTCCTAAAGAGGGCATCAGCCACCACATTCATCTTTCTTTGCTTATGCTTTATGAAATAAGGAAATTGCTCTAAGGATTCTATCCATTTTGCATGCCTCTTATAAAGCTTACCCTGTCCCTTTAGATATTTGAGGGATTTATGATCACTGTGGATCACAAACTCCTTGGGCAAAAGATAATGTTGCCAAGTCTAAAGGGCCCTGATAAAAGCATAAAGCTCTCTGTCATAGGTAGAATAATTAAGATGGTCACCCTTCAATTTCTCACTAAAATAAACTATGGGATGACCCTCTTAAAGCAAAATTGTTTCAATACCCACATTGGAGGCATCACACTCCAACTCAAAGAATTTTTGGAAGTTTAGTAAAGCAAGAACTAAAGCTTGAGTTAACTTATTTTTCAAAGTTAAGAAGGCTTCTTGAATTGTTTCCCATTTAAAGCCTACATTTTTCTTGAATAACTCAATCAAAGGTGTTGCTATGGTACTAAAATTAGGAACAAACCTTCTATAGAAACCGACAAGGTCATGAAAACTCCTAACCTCATTAATGTTTTGAGGAGTGAGTCAATCCCTAATAGCTTTCACCTTTTCTTCGTCCACCTAAACACCTTTTGAACTTATTACAAAACCTAGAAAAACTACATGATTTACACAAAATGTACATTTCTCTAAGTTAGCAAATAAATGTTGCTCTCTAAGTACACTCAAAACTTTCCTCACATGTCCCACATGATCTTGAAGTGATTTACTATAGACAAGGATGTCATCAAAATAAACCACAACAAATTTCCCTATGAAGTTTCTAAGCACATGATGCATCAATCTCATAAATGTACTTGGAACATTAGTTAGACCAAAGTGCATCACTAACCATTCGAAAGCCTAAATTTAGTCTTGAAATTTGTTTTCCACTCATTTCCTTTTCTCATCCTAATTTGGTGGTATCCACTCATCAAATCAATCTTAGAGAAAAGAGATGCTCCATGGAGTTCATCTAACAAATCATCCAACCTAGGAATAGGGTGCCTATACTTCACAATGATGTTGTTTATGGGTCTACAATCTGTACACATCCTTCATGATTCATCTTTCTTAAGCATTAGGATTACAAACATTGCACATGGACTTAGACTTTCTTGCACGTATCTCTTACTAATCAACCCCTTAACTTGCTTTTGGATCTCTTTTGTCTTTTCAGGATTACTCCTATAGGCTGACCTATTTGGAAGGCTAGCTCCAAGATTAAATCTATTTGATGCTTTATCCCTCTAATAAGTGGTAACCTACTAGAATATCCTTAGGAAAGATATCTCCAAACTCTTCTAAGAGTTTCTCAAACTGATCATTCAACTTAGGTTGACTAGTTAAACACATAGGTAAAGGCACACACAAGAATAAAGGTTTCCTAGCAAGAATAGATTTCTCTACTTGATGAGGAATAGTCAACAAACCCTTGACTTCTAATGTATTACCTTTTTCTTGTCCTTTTTCTTCTTGCCTTGCACTTGAGATCCACCTTAGACCTTTTGTTCTTACTCCCTTTTTTTGTTCATTATTAATTGATCCATGTTAAACTCTTTAGGTGAAAGAGGTTTCAAAGCCACCTTTTAACCTTTATACTTGAAAGAATAAATGTTAGTAGCATTATTAAACTCAATTTTCTTATCATATTGCCATGGCCTATCTAACAAGATATGTGCGACTTTCATAGGAACAACATCACAACATACATCATCCATTTATGTCACAATGCAGAAAGCAAGCATGACTTACTTATCTGCTACTAATTTTTCCTTTTCATTAAGTCATTGAAGCTTATATTGCTTTGGATGAGGAGTCATAGCTAGAGCAAGTTTCTCTACTATTCTAGAGTTAGCCACATTAATGCAGCTACCACTATCAATGATGAGGGAACAAACATGCCCACTAACTATGCAACGAGTATGAAAAATATTTTCATGTTGTGAATCGTCACTCTCGCCACAAAGTAAACCATGCGTCTAATGATCAATAAATCTCCCTCCTCATGTGAGTGAATTACATCACTTGCACCTTCACTAGAGGCACCACTCTCATCAAAGGATGACTCGCTATTAAAGCTCCCATTATCCTTAATTATCATTGCCCTCTTGTTAGGGCATTAGGAGACTGTGTGACCTTTTCCTAAGCATTTAAAACATTTAATATCACTAGATTTAAGGGAAGAGGGGGTTGTCTTTAGTTACAACTTTGCCTTCTTTGGGCTTCAAATCAAAATAAGAATAAGAAGAATTATTATCTATTCTAGTTACAACTTTCTCTTTCAAGGAAGACATGCCCTCCTTCTTCAAGTTTGACCTCCAATTTGAAGTCCCTTGATTCTTCTTGATCCCTTGTCTTCTCTTGAGTTATTTTTCAACCTTCAAAGCCCTGTGAAACAAATCATGTAAATTAGTGTATGTTTGAAGTTCAACAACATCTTGAACTTCTCTATTAAGCCTATTAAAGAACCTAGTCATTATAACCTCTTAAGGCTCATCAATTTCAGCCCTAACTAAGCAAAGTTCCAACTCCTTAAAATATTCATCCACTCCTTTAGTTCCTTGATATAGTCTTTGAAGCCTATTATGCATGTCCCTCACATAACTAGAAGGAATGAATCTACCCCTCAATGTTCTCTTAAGATCTTCCCAATTTCTCTCACCCCTCAATGAATCTACCCTTCTACCTCTTCTCACCTATTTTTGAGGTTGGTTCCACCAATTTAAGTCATATTTTTCAAAGGTTAGGGTGGCTAACTTCAATTGCTTTTGATCACTCAACACATGGCAATTAAAAATTTGATCACATTTCATTTCCCATTCCAAATAAGACTCAACATTAGATGAACCTTCAAACTTATGCAAATTCACCTTAGGATCTTCTTCCCTATCCTCTCTATGCCTCAACCTATGTTCAAAAAGCTCCTTATCATCATTTTCTTCCTTCCTTGCCTTTGTTTATGCACACTAGGGTCTCTAGAATGTCTTTCCATCCTTCTAGACCTTGGTCTAGGTCTCCTAGAATCACCATGATCAACATAATAATCATCACTTAAGTGGGAAGAAGAAGAAGCTCTATCATGCATTCTAACTAAGTCATCTACCCTATGGTTCAAGTCTCTAGCATGTTTTTCACTTCTTTCAAATTTCTCATTTAATTTCCTTTCACTTTCCAATTGCATTAGTTTCATGTGTTTAATCATATTAGTCATTAACTTTGTTGATTTTGGAAACAGTCCATCACTATCATCCCACTAGCCATGCCTACACAAGAGAACAAAGTTAGCAAAACAACAAGGAATATAAGAGGAAGTTCTCACCACTCCTTATAGTATGCACTCAACACTCATGTTTCACTCTTTTAAAGGTTCTTTCTATTATGTAACTCTCATGCCTTTTACCTCTTCCTATTTCTCTCTTTGATGTCTAAAAAGGAAGTCAACAATTCTCAAAATCAAAGAGTTACTTCATGAAATATGCCACGGATTCCAACCAATCTCAAGAATTCCAAATGAAATACAAACTCAAATAAACAAAACCAAGAATCCAAAAGAAGACAAGCAATAAAAGCTAACAAGAGATGAAGGAAAACTCAAAGTTGAATAAGATGGAGACAAGTAAGTACAAGATGTAGAAACTTGACAATTTCAAAAGCTAACACATGAAAGAGTTAATGATACAACTCAAGAAACTAATTGCATGCATCAACACATGAAATGAAAGCTCAAAAATACTCTAAGCAAGCACAAGAACCTATACCACTAAGATTGAACCAAGATCAACTCAAAACATGCCATACAAAATTTCAAAATAATTGAAGATACAAAGGAGGAACTTTATAGCTTGTATAACAAAGATAAAGCCTAAGAATAGATCACCAATTTCCAGCACCAATTTTTCAAACAAATTTGGATGAAAATCAGTAAATTTGCCTCGATTTTGGTGAATTCACCAAATAATTCAATGTTTTTCAGACTCCAAAATGCAAGGCTACTTAAACTAATCTTTTAGCAACTTCTAAACAACATTTGAAGCACAAGAAATGGAGAAATAAAAGTGAAAATGAGTATAAAAGCATCAATATATGCCTCGAGTTTTTCATTTTTTTATGCTATTATTTTCTTTTTCTTTTTTCAATTAAACAACGAAGATTTTTCCAGCAACAAACTGAGACTCAATAAGCTCAAATCACTACAAATTCCACCAAATTTTGAATTCTAAAATGGAGGTAATATAAGTTTTTCAACCAAATTTGAATTAAAATTGAAGGTGAATTCAAATTTTACTAAAATTTAGAGGTAAGCTTTTGAATTCAAACTAGATTTGGTGAAGATTTGGAGAGAGAAGTTTTTTACAACCAATTTCAAACAAAGGAAGTGAAGATAAGAAGATTAACTCTAGTTTCGAGCAAATCAATCATCAAAAGCATGAACCAAAACTATCACAACAAGAACAAATTATGTCTTAGATTTAGCAATGAAATTAACAAGAGTTTGACAAGATTTTGTGAATCAATTTAATTAACAACTGAAGAACACTTCTAGGAGTTAAGAGAAGGAAGAAGAACACATGAACATAACTCAATCACTTGAAGAAAATTAAGATTTAGCCACTAGAACACAAGGATCAATCATAAATTGACAAAGGATCTAACAAGAAGCATCATAGATCTAGTAATAGAAGCTCAAATTCTCAAAAATAAGATGAAACACTTTGAACTTAAAATTCTAGATCTAGAGCAATCTACACAAGTTTTTTTTAAGATATTTTTGCATATTCATGTTCCTTAAGAGATGGAGAACAAAACCTAAACAAGGATTCAACAAGAAAACAAGAAAAATTTAAAGAACCAAACCAAAATAAGGTTCAAACTATTCACACAAAAGGAGAAGAAGAAGAACACCAAAAACAAGGGACTAACCTCTTAGGATTTAATTCAAGCTAGAAAACAAGTAGAAACCTCTTAAGCATAACTCTGAAGCAAAACCTCATCAAAATTAGCTTCAATTGCTTCAATAATAGAGGAAAAATGCTAGCACATGCTTCGAACTCAAGGGGGAAGAATGAGAGAGTAGCTCGCATAGGATAAGCAAGAAATAAGTGATCATATGCATCTAACAAACTAGTGGAGATTTCGCTAAGCAACCACCTCAAGCATGGAAAGCATTATTCAAACAAGCATTGTACGAGCAAATAGGTGTGGAACATGTGCTGAAATTCAAATCACAACAAGATTCATGCATCTAAGGCTTGGACGAACCATAAGAAGCATGTAAAATGCTTGAAACCAAAACCGAAAACACTAACATGTGTTTGAATGAAATTACAAGTGGATTTACACTAATTTGGCATGAATTGAACTCAAAATTAATAGATCTAACTAGATTTGAAGCTTATTCAAAGATTAAATTAGCTCTTGATACCAAATGCAACATTTCTTCCACGGATCTTGATCATAATCTTAAGTCCAAACTTCAAAAACAAGAAATGGTGCATAAAATAGATGAATTCGCCACCTATTCCTAAGAATAGGATAAAAAATGATAGAAATCCGCCACAAACAATCTAGCTCTCACAATTGGAGAAAAATCTCAATTATCATTCTAAATGAAAGTTGTTGACTCCTAGTTGACTTGGTGTCTTATATAGGCAACCAAACACCTCTAACTCAAGCTAGAAGCTCAAGAAAGTGGCGATTTGGGTCAAGAGAAAGAAGGGAGGCCCAACCAAGCCTAACATGGTCACATATAACCAAGTCCTACAAGCTAATAGGTCAAATACAAGCCCAAAACCAAAATACATTCACAAAAGTAATCCTAACTTCTATGGTCTCAAAATACAAGGCCTAAATATGATTCCTAAACTACTAATTGTCCACAAACAAAAAGACCAATCTTTTCTTCAAGTCTCTTCTTCGTCATAGATCTTGTCAAAGGACCTTGCAAGTTCCAATATCCATCTTGAGAAGATAGACATGTATCAATAGCTTTCTCTCCTAAAATTTTATCAAACAAAACATTTTTAAAAAAAAATGAATAGAATGTAAATTCATTAGAAATTTTGTTAAATTTATAAATTAATCAAAAAGCAAAGAGGATAATCCTAAACATATTTTAATGATCGAACATTATAATGGATAATTTTATTTTTTTTATAAACATCAAAAAATGTATCCCAAACATAAACACATTAAAATTATTTTTCAAACTCATTCTCATTTTGAGTCAAGAGGTATATTTTAAATTTGTTAATTTTTATTAAAAATGATGATTATTTACATTTGAACTTATTAATTTGATTTTTTTATTACAAGTATACAAATAGTGAAAATAATATTTTGATAATTAAAACCAAACATACCTATCTTCAAGTAAAAATTCTGAGGAATGGAATTTACTAATCATGTTGTCCACTTTTATTGTAAATCTTGTTAAATAGTTCTGATGATGGATTTGCATCAAAACTTAAAAGTAAGTAAATAATACTCTTTCTTGACCAAAACAACTAAAATAATAATAATAAAAAAAAAAGACAACAAATTTAAAGCATAATGACCACCTAAAGGTGATACCTTGAACGTCTTGGTATAAGTTCTTTTTCATCCATGGTGTCTTTTTCATTCCAATTGTTAGATGTCACATCACATTACAATCCTTCTTTATTGCTAACCATTATCCATGTCTTGTTGTTTGGTTAGACCTTCATTGAAAAAAGTCCTATAACCATAAGAAAAATAGAACAATTTCCTATCTCCACTATTTAGCATAGATTTTCCTAAAAAATATTACAAGCATCAGTATTCAAACAAGAACACATTAATGTGTAGTCAAAACTTTTAATAGTGTGTGTTTGGTTTTGAGTCATCAAGAAAAGGACTCACATTACTTGACGCATTCTGTCTATAATGTGAGATTTAACTCATTGGATGTGAAATTATGAATAGACGTGGATAAAAAATGCACAAGCAAACACACAGTTAATCAACATAAAGTATTAGTATTTATTTATTTGCAGGCAGTGCTATACAACCTCATGGGTGACTTGCGTTTTACTGGTTATTCTCATATATCTTAACCGATTTCCTGATTGTGGGGCTTTCTACCTTCTTCCATTCAGAAAAAAAAAATGTAGTGCTATACAATTGCAACTATTGCTGAGATCCTTAAGAAATATGGAGTGGATGTCTAGAAAAGCACTCTGTTTTCCATCTTCTAATAAGCTTTGCTTTATCAAGTATAAAATAAAATGTGTCATGGTGATATATGAAATCATTGACCTCAACCATCGATGCTTAACGCATGACAAGAAAATTAATTTAAGACTAAGACGTGTTCAGAATGTCAAGGAAAGATTACCCACTTAAAAATATCAATTTACAAGAAATTTTTTACATCTTCCTAAGAATTCACTTATGAATAGATTTTGCCATTATTTTCCTCTACTCCTTTTCTCATTCCCTCATATTTTCTTAAACCAATTAATGAGATATGTCCTCCTCTAAGACCGTACAAGAATTCATCAATTTATACCATCTGTTTGAGTCAACGACTGTAGTGCTGAAGATATCTCTGATTATGATGAACATAATCAATGATGTCTTTGATTTGGATTTTTGTTCACTGATTTTTTCTATTAATTTTGAAACAAATCTATTTAGAGTGGAATAGTCAGCTTTACTATTCAAGATTCATGTATTCAAAATTGGTTAGTTTTGGCTCCCTAATGCAAACTTGTATGGGTTGATCAGTCACCAAATTTAGGTGTTATAGATATTCTGATATGCACAAGGTAACATCTGTCATGTTGCGGTGTTTGTGTAAAGGGTAAAATCAGAACTATAATTGAAGTTTAGAACTTGATTAAAAAGGTTGTGTTAGAAACTGAACTATAACATATAAACATAATTGAATAGTTTTCTTTTTCTACAAAATTAGTTACGAAATCATTGGAGGAAATGTAATACTCGAAGAATACTTCAAAGAAAGTTACAATCTGTCCTAGATCAAGGATGCAGTTGTGACACTCAACCAAAATTTAGCATCCTACTAAAATACAAGACTACGGATCATTTGCCTGATGCAATTTAATATTCAAACTTCTGATTTGATTAGTCCTATAGAGTCTTTCTCATATGTAGAACTCTTATTCATAATGTGCAATTCTAAAGCTGAAATTATGTTGTATTATTGCGACGTAAAGGAATTTCATGTTAGGTCTTCCTGGCTGGTTGGGAAGTGGTCATGGGTTATAGAGGGTTTACATTGGAGCCAAGATGATGTGAATAGCTTACAAACAAGATGATGTTTTTAGAAGCAATTGTGAAATCTTGAGTCATTTTGAGATTTCGAATCAAAGTCCGACTCATAAGTATCAAATATCAAAGTTATGTTCAATTTCATTAGGGTGCACTCAAGGTTATTCTATCTTTGTTTAAGCTTTATTACGGTTAGGAATTTGTGTAAGATGGGCATCAGGTAAACGGTTCTGTGTTGTATATTTTCTGCAGTATCTAATTTGGTGCAGGTCTATGAGAGTGCACCATACTTCTCTGTTTTGGGCCTGGCTTTGTGCACATCTTGTTGTCAATGTTCTATTTGCATCCTATCCTATTAAAAAAATTAGAAAGATGGATAGCAACACACTAGCATCATTAAATATCTGTTTAATTCATTTGCATAATAATATTATGGAAAAGTTAGAACTTTAGCTTCAAAGCATTGACAATACTAAAACTTCATATGAAATGCCCACCAAATCATATCAACCACCCTTGGTTTAGCCAAACCTACTCCCCCTCTCCAGTACACTCTCATTTTTTTTTCTTTCAAGGTTTCAAGCCACCATTGAAGGAGCTTGAAGGTAAGGTGCCCTAAAACCTATTTTCTAGCCATCTTCATACTCTCCTTCATGTTCTAAACCTTCCTATGGTTTCAAATTTTCATTTATATGATTAGGCTACTGAGCTTTGGTTCAAGACATCTTCTCCACTACATCCATTTATTTGTAAAGCTCTTACAAGGTAAGGAGGGGTTTCATACTTCAAATCCTTGTAAAAGGCCAACATGCTGAAAACTGTGTAAAACTGGAATTCAAAATTTTCTGAGAAAAATCTATGCTTTATTTTTTAAAAGTTAGACCGTAGAAGTGATCATTGATGTGTCTGAAGTGCCTCCAAAAACTTTCATAATTTTTGGATATTATTTTATATATTTTTATGAAATTTCTTCTTATTATGCTCAAATTTGGGCCAGTAATATTACGAATTAAAAATCCAACTTTCCTTGTAGATGTGTGTCAAGTAATATTATATTTAGCATCTACTTACTTGTATTGCGTTACTGAATTTGTTTGGAATTTTTGGAGTTGATTTACTATTTTCTAAAACTGAAATAAGTTGAAATTCAAATCTGCCAAGATACTTTTTCGAATTAAATAAAATACTCAAGGTGATTATTTTTGCTTGAAAAAAATATATAATGGTCTGTTGATGTCAGGGAGTGCCTCTGTAAAATTTATAAACAAATAAGGTTATTTAATATTTTCTAAAAATCCTAAATAAAGAAATTGGAAATCTGCCAAGGGACAAGAAAAAAAAATAGAAAAATGATAATTAGTATGCTAAAAAAATTATGGGAAAATTTTATGTTGGACGAGACACCTTAGGGATGGAATCTGTGTATTTATAGAATTTTGGATGTCATTTACTGTTTTTCACAAATACGAATATCTGTTTTGTGTGAAAATGTCTTGTATAATTTTTCAATTATGAAAAATAATTTATTTTTGGTTGAAATTTAATGAAATAAAATTTTGTGATAATTTTTGTATAATAACAAGCTATTATGGATAGTCCCATAATTTTTCAAGGTGTTTAGGCATGAGAATAAAAGTTCATGCTAATTATTGCTAGTGGGAATAGACTTTGCAAAGTGTTGTTTTTTATATTTTTTTTTTCATAGAGGAGAATCTATGTATGATTAAATAATTTTTCTTATGTGAATTTGTATTTATCAAATTAATTTCCTTTTGATTATTATTTACGGATGAATCTTAGGTCAAAATGATCAAACTTTTTGGTAAAAATGTGTGTTGGAAATTTGAATGTATGGTGTGAATTGTTACGTAAAGTTCTTGATGAATGAAATTGATATGTGGATTTATTGTGAGAAAGGACAAATAGATTTTAAGTTAAGAGTGTATTGGTAACGTGTTAAGATTAAATTTTAGCATCTAATAATGAAATTTACTGTGAAACAATAAATTAACTTCTAAAAATAGTGCAAAGAATATTTAATTAATTAGACTTAGAAATTAGGTACCTTAACATGGTGGGTTTCAATATTCAAGTTGGACTTCGAAAAATTAATAAGATCTTTCCTTGGATACTTAAGGACTTTGGACATAATTAAGCATACATCTTTGAGAATGGGAAGAAATGCATAAGACTTGAAAAATTATGAATTTCGTGAAATTGTTTTATGGAAGGGTGAATGGAGCAAGAGAGAGCACTTGTGTGTGAATTTTATGAATTGTTTGATGATAATGAACAATTTAGGAAGGAAGCACATTTCCCTTCTTGCACGCAAAGGAATCCCACAAAGACTTGAAATTGGGACAATTAGCAAGGAGTATTGTGTGTCATCAATCCTAAAGAAAGAAGGATGACCACAATGTGGTATATAAGATACGCTCGCTAACTTATGTTTCTTGAGGATCTAGCATCGAGTGTGTGGTGTTAGTTATTTTTCTTTGATTCGGCAAGTGTACCGATTCAATTGTAATATAGTACCTTTTCAGGTACGAATGTCGT
>JAMLFT010005231.1:0-17929 GCA_026544285.1 Pachyrhizus erosus | reverse complement strand
TCATCAAGTATCATTTTTATAGTATAAAATCATTAAAATTATAAAATAAATTATTTTTTATAATTTCATTTTATTTAATAAAAATATTTAAAAATAAGAATAACATTTAAAATTATTGTGTCAATTTTTATGATAAATTACTTAAAATAAATTAAACTAAAATATTAATAATAATAATAATAATAATAATAATAATAATAATTTGAAATGAATATAATTATCAAATTTTTAGTTGACCACAATTAAATATATATTGTTTCATTATACACTTATCAACAATTAATTTCAGAGTAATGTTTGAGGACACTCATACTATCAACACCTAGATAATAAAAGAAATATGAGAGAAGTGATAAATGTAACAAATACTATATAGTATAATAAGAGTGAAAAACAAATAAAGATGAGCCAGTGTCAAATGAATTTTAGCAAGAATGAGATCTTCTGGTATCAGTCTTTAGTTTATCAAATCACTTTTAATTGAACTAACTTACAAACTTTCAACTAACTTATCCTAAATTAACTTCTATTTTGAAAATTTCAAATTCTGTGTCTATCTTTTTCTTCATTTTTCATCGCATCATTCATAATATAAAAAATGTAGTCATTACACACATATAAAATATAAAATATAAATAATTGTATAGAAATATAAAATATAAAATATAAAATATTACAACAACTAGTTGGTACGTATAAATAATGAATAGAAATCAAATTCATTACACACACTAAAGATGTAGTCATTCTTGCCATACACCAACTTCGCGACTTCTGTCAGTGACTTCCTGGGCGTCCGGGAGATCTTTAATTGCCTGCAAAAGAATAAAACAATTCCTTGAGTCAAGTATAAAAAAAATGGAAGAGAAAACTAAGGACGTTAATAGTTTGAAATCAAAATAAGGCTAATAGTTATTGAATAGTGTTGGTATTTACTATTTAGTCAAAGACTTGAAAAGAAAATAAGAAGTAAAACTATGCACCGTAATATTTGGAGCTTTTAAAAAAATTGAAGTATACAAGTTGATTTTATATTATGAGAAGCATATCTTATTTTATTTTTTCTCTTAGTACTTGTTGAAAGACATAGTTTTTACCTGATAAAGATACCAAGAAGCAAAAGCATCCGTTGCAGCATACTCTAGTTGCTCCTTTGACAAAACAGGAGTCTCCCAATTTCCCAGTCTTATTTTGTTGGGCTTTTTAAGCTGCAAACATAACAAGCTTGGTAAATATCCTACCAAGATAGTTATTCACCTTTTTTTAAGGCGGTTGAAACATCTCCCTGCCCCCTTAACATTTCCCCCCTCTCTCTAGGGACAAAGAAAATAACAACAAAATGAAAAGGTTGTTAAAAAAGGGTGAAGATCGAGTAGTCATAGAAAATTACACTGATTATCTTTATTTTGTGCGTAGGAATACAGATGATCAAGTGAGGATAAAATGAACGAGAGGAAAAAACAGTTTATTATTTACGGCATCCAGTTATGTCATTCTATTTCCCACATGTCTATAAATTCTGTTGGTCTAACAAGGCCTTTTTCCCTTTGAAGAACTTACAACTAACTCTTATTAAAAAGGAAAAGAATTAACGGTTTATTCAGAATTGAATTATGGCCTAAGTGCAAAAACTTATTTAACTACTACTTGTCAGTAGTTAAAGCTATTTATGGCAAAAAATATAAATATAACATGTGTAATTAGATATACTGATAGTGTGATACTAATTTAGGAGTGCAACAAAAATAATAGTTAGAATGTATAAAATTGAATAATGCATTGATCTATTGAGAAGAGGATGAGCTATTTTCCTTTCGTCTAATTCAAGACCCAACAATCTGAGAAAGGGGGAACAGGTCTGGCACATTCAAATGGCAACAGTTTTCCAGTTAACCAGCCAGTTAGAAGGGCACAAGACTTGTTTTTGTGCCATCGGGTGTCGTCAGAATAAGAGTGGACTAGTTGAGTCACCGTGTCCATGTCTGGTCTGGTTTTAAGACTACTGGATTCAAAAGATACCTGTTTTGATAAAACTTTCTCAGTCAAAGATGCAAGACCCCACTTATGATCTCCACCAAGCTTTTGATTAGCATGAAAAGAAAGATCCATCACACCTTTAACAGATATGTTAAAATCTCTAAAAACCTTCACAGCATCACCAACAATCCCAGCTCCAACCTTGTGCACAACAAATTTTGTATTAATACTTATGATAATTGATTAGTTCCCATAGACAAAAAGAAAAAAATAACAAAAATAAAATCCAGCTTAGCAGAAATAGAAACCTTCAAGACTGTGGGATCTTCAAGCAAAAGCTGTAAATTATGAGGGATTCCGGAATGAATTAGATGTAGAACGTGACAATGACTAGTGTCACCACATATCTGCATCACTGCTACTTTTCCGGGTGGAATACCTGTAGAAGTTTTAAACAATAATGATTCAGTAATTTAATTTATGACAATTTTTTTTTTATTAAAAATTAATGTTTTATAGGCAAAAGGGAAGGCTCTTTTGCTGCAGAAAAGTAGGCAATTCCTCTCTCGCCATCATAACATAAGATCAAAATAGTCCAATACATAAAACATACAACTCATAAAGGAAAGTTCATAAGTCATTGTGTGAGTTCGGCCTGATTTAAAAATTCATAATAGAAATTTCTTAAGTCTCTGTATAGGCTGGTTAAAAAATTCTATTCAGCGGTTCAGCCTCTGTGACTCAAGAAATTCTATACAGACTGAGAAAAGCCAAAGAAAAAAAAAATAAAATCAAAAGACAGAACAAATAGTGGGATTGAGAGGATAGTAACTGAGTGAGTGAGACCCACAAAGAAAGATGCCGGGCAAGAGACCCAATAACTATTTTTTTTATCAACAAATGTTAAACGTTAATTTTTATTAGTGGAAGAGATTTGAATCCATGACTTCTCCCTTTAATCACCAGAGCAACTTTATAACTTCTAGACACAATAATTGGTGATGGTAGTGACAAACCAAAACAGCAGCAGCATACAAGGTGGCAGTTGCAAAGACAGAGCTCCAGCGGTGCACGGTTCAGAGATATTTTGAATGGAGTTTAAGTCAGAGAAATTGATAATGGCAGGGAGCTTATTTTCGAAGGAGAAAAAAGTTATTTTTTTTTTTTTTTTAACTTGGGTCAGACGACCCAACCCAGTGATTTTTGCCTACGCTCCCTCATTGGGATTGACAATCCCAAGATTGAACATGGTAAATTCCACAGCAATCCCACTTTCCAGCAATTCAACAACCAAGGTGTGCTTGATGTGTAAAATTGTACTATCTTATGAGGCAGATCATGATTTTAACAACCATGATCTAGACTTAAAACATTCTACTCTACATGATATAAAAATATAAATTCAAAAGCCTAAACTAGTCAGATAACAACTGGCATAATAGGCAGGAAAACAATTTCCTTCATTCTTGTATACATAACCAACAATATGATATCAGATAGGAAAATACTCAACATACATGACAAATTCACTTTCTTTGCTGCCTCTCTTCTTTCCGCCCCAATCCACCTCAAAATGGGGTAGATATTATTCATTTCTCTATCAGATACATATGTGTACTATTACCTAAACGTGGCAATTGTAACAGACCCAATACTATCAGGTAAATGCTATGCCATAATATGCTATTGAAAAAGAAGGAGAAGAAGCTGAGGCAACCTTTTCTGAAGGAGGGTTTCCACTCAATGTCAAATCCAATTGCAATTTGCATCATCTCTCTCTTTTTTTCTTCCAGAATTTGTAAGAGGTTTGTTGCAGCTTTGTCTACGGCATCGAAAGTCCTGCTATACATAATTCGACCACTAAACTTGATTACAGGCAATCTCATTCTTGAATAGCCTGTGCAAGATGATAAGCAGACACGGCTTAACAGAAGCAGTAGGGAAGAAAATAATTAAAAGTAAAGAGATGCATATAATTTCAAGGGTTGCGTTTATGGGTAGTGTTTTAGGTTCAATGACAGAGGAGGAGAAATATTTTCATATATTGTATGGCATAGTAAAAAGCATGATTGAGAGTAATTAGTGCAGGTGGCAAAGCTAATTTGAAAGAAAAAAAAAAAAAGAACCTGGATGAGGCGATAAAGAAGAAGCGTTTGGGTGTTGAAGAGCGATAAGCGATGTGGGGAGGCGGCGGCGGGGAGTGTGATCGTTGAATGGACGTTTTTTGCTGTGGTTGGAAAGAGAGGCTTCGATGGCTTGGAGGTCTTCCTCCACGAAAGGCTCACAATCGCAGACGAAGGAAGCAAGTCGCGTGAAACCACCATCCTCTTCCTTCTTCTTCTTCTTCATCATCATCATCATCGGACTTTGGAGTTAAAGTTGGAGTTGGAGGGAAACAAAGGAAAGGAGCCATTTATCTTATTGGATTGGATTTGGGTCAACAAAGGAGCCATTTATTGGTTTGGTAAATAGACCCGGCCCGGCCCAAAAGTGAGGGATCCTGCTAAAACTAAAAAGCGCGGGCGGGGAATGGGACGAGAGACTGTTATGAGTGAGAGTGAAGATGAGTACCGTCGATAAAATGTTGATCAAGGGCATCCGGAGCTTCGACCCTGAGAACAAGAACGTCGTCACCTTCTTTAAGCCCTTAACCCTAATCGTTGGCCCCAACGGTGCTGGCAAGACCGTATGATTCATTCATTCATTTGTTTTTCTTTATCTTTTTCATATTTCACTGCTAACACTCTCTTGCTTTCGCAGACCATCATAGAATGCTTGAAGCTTTCCTGTACCGGCGAGTTGCCTCCTAACGCCAGGTCTGGTCACAGCTTCATCCACGACCCCAAGGTTGCCGGGGAAACCGAAACCAAGGGACAGATTAAACTCCGATTCAAGACCGCCGCCGGTAAAGACGCGGTCTGCGTAAGGTCCTTTCAGCTGACGCAGAAGGCCTCCAAAATGGAATACAAAGCGATCGAGAGTGTTCTTCAAACTATTGATCCTCGCACAGGCGAGGTACCTAATACCTATTCTACTTCTTCTTCTCTCTATCCTACTTCTCTTCCTATTCCCAATCCAATTAACCCTCCTCTTCTCCTCTCTCAGAAAGTTGGCCTCAGCTATCGTTGCGCTGACATGGATCGACAGATTCCTGCCCTCATGGGTGTTTCCAAGGCCATTCTCGAAAATGTTGTATTCGTTCATCAAGATGAAGCCAACTGGCCACTCCAGGATCCTTCCACCTTAAAAAAGAAGTTTGACGATATCTTTTCCGCAACTCGGTACTCTCTCCTTGCTGTTGCTGTTGCTGTTGCTTTTTCGTTTATCACTTGCACTTGCCACTGACTCAACATATAATATCGTAGATACACCAAGGCACTCGAAGTTATAAAGAAACTTCACAAGGAACAGGCTCAAGAGATTAAGACTTATAAGCTCAAACTGGAAAATCTTCAGACTCTCAAAGATGCTGCTTACAAGGTCACTTTCCTCCTCCAAAACACCACAACCCTGTAAATAATGAATTCAACTTTGCTCATTATCTTTTCTTGCCTTCCCTCTTTATTATAATAGTCTTCCACTCTACAAAACCACTTATTCTCTTGCCTTTTCCAAATTATAACTAAATGTGATCTCCTCAACTGTTTGGAAATATATACTCTTTTGTTCTACTTTAATGGAGCAGCTTTCACTACTTGTGTTATGGCTGCTATTCCCATTAATTTTAATGAAAGAATACATTCTCGTGTGGAGGACCAAAAGCTTTTATGAGCCAAATTTTCCCTGCTGTATTTTTCTTTTTTGGGCCACTCTTATCATCCACTGAAATAAAAATCCACTTTGACAGCTATAAACGTCAAGAAAATCACAATGTGCCAAAATAGAAAGAAAAAGAAAACCTAATTATTTAATTTTATTTTCTTATAGCTTCGGGAAAGCATTGCACAGGATCAAGAGAAAACAGAGTCTGTAAAATGTCAACTACAACAGTTGGAAGGGAGCATTGAAGAATTGGATGATAAAATTCATCACAAGGAGAAAACATTGAAAGATTTGCGGAAGCTGCAAGAGCAGATTTCAACTAAAACTGCTCAACGAAGCACCCTTTTTAAGGAACAACAGAAACAATATGCAGCTCTCACTGAGGAGATTGAAGGTGTGTAAGTGTTGAACTTGGTATACATTTTACCATCATTGAGTCAGTTTTAAATTCTTTATCTCTTTCTATATTGTTATAGTTTCAATCCTAATGGATTTACGCAGATATGCCCTGTTTAATATATTGTAATTTTCTAATACTTTTTTCTGCATATTATATTTGATTAGACACTGATGAAGAGTTGATGGAATGGAAGACTGAGTTTGGAGAAAGGATTGCAACTTTAGAAACAAAAATAAGCAGGTTGGAAAGAGAAACAGAGGACATTGACTTTAAAAGTACTATCCTTAAGCAGACCATTGATGATTCCATCCATGATATTGCCAAGCTACAAGCTGAAGCAGAAGTAAATGAATTGATACAAAAGCTGCCTAGACTGACATCTAGTTTTGCAGAACGTTCTTGTAATTTTGTCTCTGATTTGAACTGCAGGCTTACATGTCATTGAAGAATGAACGTGATTCCTCCATTCACAATATTTTTACTACATATAATTTAGGATCTCTTCCAAAGACCCCTTTCAGTGCTGAGGTTGCTTTAAACCTCACTAACCGTGTAAAATCGAGGTTGGCAGATCTTGAGAAGGATCTGGACGATAAAAAGGTGATTTTTCTGTTCTCTCTTTTTGGTTTGTGCGTGTTTTCACTTTTAGGTGCCACTGATAGGCAACAAATTGAAAAGTGGCAGAATTTTCAAGGATGATGTCTGGCTGTTACTTAACATTTGGGATAAAGGATCTTCTTGTCTTCTTTGTGGTATGCAATTGGCAGTATTGTAGAGGGTTTCTTTGCTGGATATATAGACAGATTTGCATGCTTTGCTCACTTGATGTGTATTTTTTTTTTTATAGGTTTTTCCTTTAGCAAGGATATTATTTATATGCTCCTGTACTTCTTTCTTTCTTCCTTCCAGTCTGTAGTGAATTTGTTTTCTTATTTAAAAAATATGCTTGTCTAAATTTATCAAAATTTTAAATTATTTTCACCATATCAATAATAAGAAAACAACTTGATTATTGACTTCCTTTTGCTTCTTTTGTGCAGAAAGCAAATGACAATGAAATCAAGATGGCATTTGATTGCTACATGATTGCAAATGACCGTTTGAAGGATACTGAGGCTAAAAGAAAGGCTATGACAGGGAGCAAGGTTTGGTATTTCATTTCAATGCATACATTTCCTGCCTAATGTCTTTACCTTGTATGGCGTTAATACCTTGTTATGTATACAGAGTGGCATTTTGAAGCGCATCAAAGACAAGAAAAATGAGCTTCATTCATTTGAACTTCAAATTTCTAATGAAAACTTCTCTCAATTAGATGAAAGAGAAAGAAATTTGGTAAGGGCAGCCTGCCCTTTGGTGCTGATTTGTAATTTATAACTTTAGTTTTAGACATATGGCTGATATGAATAACATAATTTTGGGTAATGCTTGCAGAAAAATGAGGTTGAGAGGAAGACAAGCCAACTTGCTGAAAGACAATTTGAACCAAATAAATGTCAAGTGGAAAAGGAGATATATAGTGTAGATCAAAAGATTAAGGCTGTCAATCGAGAGAAGGATATCATGGTTTCTGATTCAGAGGACAGAGTTAAGCTATCTGTTAAGAAGGAAAACTTGGAAAATCAGAAGAAGAAACATAAAAAGATGTAGATCCATTTTCTTTATATCTCCTTTGCTTTTGGCTTTTCGTTTTCAGAAATTTAGAAGTTGGTGTTCATCAGTTTATTCTTTACAGAATTGATGACCAAAAGGACAAAATAAGAAAGGTGCTGAAAGGGAGGGTTCCTCTTGATAAGGATGTGAAGAAGGAAATTGCACAAGCATTAAGGTTTGGGAAATTGTTTTTCATTGTTTACATCTAACTTATAGTTGTAGTCCTATCTCTTGAATTTGGGCTGAACCTAACTTAATCCCAAAGGCTAAATCATAAGGTAAGGATACTCCAAACCTTTATAAGCTTTATGTTAGCCATATCTATAGTCGATGTGAGATCTTAGTACACACTCCTCATGCCCAAAATTGAACATGTATGGAGATTATAGGACTGGTTTTTTTTATATTGCACTAAGAATTCCTCGTCATTATGCTGATTGCACTGCAAAAATTTGTGGAACCAAATTCATTTTTTGACAATTGAGGATAATTTTGTTGAAATGACAAATGTGAGTGAAAAATTCCCACATTGGATAAGAAATGCAAAGTAGAACACAAATTACCTTGTAATTGTGTTTCTTGTGGTGCAGGGCTGTTGGTGCTGAATTTGATGACCTGAATGCAAAGTACCGTGAAGCTGAGAAGGAAGTCAATATGTTGGCGATGAAAATACAAGAAGTCAACAGTAACCTATCCAAACACCACAAGGATTTGGAATGTAAGTGCTGTCTACCATTCAAAGAAATTGAGTATAAATATTCGTTTTTTAGTGAAATCAATGTTTCAACTTCTGCATCTGTAATGTCAGTGCTGTCTATCATTCAAAGAAGTTGACTATAAATATTAGGAAGTGTTTGGTAGGAAGATTCTTTTAAGTTTTCTAGGAATCTTAGATTAAGAATGCTAACTTCCTACGATTGTTATGCATATTTTAAAAATTATTCTCAGGAATCTAACATTCCCAGCAATAATTTTTTAGTTGAGTTTCTCACTAAGACTTTTTCATGGGAGCGGGTGGGAATCTAAATTTTTCACGTCAAACTTTTTTTATACTATGGTAAAAATAGTATGTTACTCTTATTGGATCATCATTTAATGTGATAAATGATTAATATTTTTGGTAAAAGTACCACATTTTTCTTTGTAAATATTAACATTCCCAAAAATATATATAATTAACCAAACAAATTTTAGTTATTTACACACGATTCTTAGGATTCATGTTTCTTAGGAATCATGATTCATAAACATGAACAAATGTTGCCATGGTTCATAGGTAATGTACTTGTCTAGTTGACACATCAACAAACTTTCTTTTATTTTAAACTATTTTTCCCCATATATTATGTGGCACTCTCTAATTTAGTCCATATACAAAAAGTTTTAAATTTAGTCCTCACATGTACATCAATTTCAATTTGCTCCTTACTGTTTTATTGTTTTATAATTCTGCCTATAGTCTATTAGAGTTATATTGGTTTAGGGATCAAATTAAAATTAGTATTACATATAGGGAATGGATTTTTTGGTTCCTATATATGTTACACTCATTATGTATTTGTTTATTGTTCTTCACAATAACTGCATTTGAAAAATTGTTGTACATGCATCACATTGAAAATGCCCTTGTGTATATTGACCAGAAATATATCTAAACCTTTCTCTAGAATAACTACATATTTAAGTTTTAGGATTGTTCATGTCTTTTACGTTGTCTAGGTAAATAGTTTTTCAAGAACAAGCAAAATTGTTGGATGCTACTTCATGTATGGTATTACTTTAGTAAACCAAGGTATCTTACAACTCCTTTAGAATAAACATAAAATATAAGACTGATCCTCATTTAGGAGGTTCTTAACTAAATCATAAAGTACTACAGGTCCTGAACATAATTTTAAGGCCATGAACTAATGAGACAAAGTCTTAGTGAGTGTCCTAGGGACACAACAACACCATACATTTCATGCATAACCAATTATAACATGACATACTATCGCATTCATTGACATACATCATCATAGCATGATGGCATTAAAGATAAACATTCTTATTCTTCATAAAACATAACATCCAAT
Source organism: Pachyrhizus erosus (assembly GCA_026544285.1). NCBI lineage: Eukaryota > Viridiplantae > Streptophyta > Magnoliopsida > Fabales > Fabaceae > Pachyrhizus > Pachyrhizus erosus. The sequence goes on along the minus strand of JAMLFT010005231.1, from coordinate 8,062 downwards.
CCTATGGACTTACCTTCATCAAAAATCCTCATCATTCATTGTAACCTTACTTAACATACATTACTTTTTTCTTTTCTTTTTCAACCTTTTGATAGATTAGAGCTCATGATCTCAAGGAGCATTCTCTTGCTATTGTCATACACCCCTCGGGGACCGAAGGTTTTGTATGACCTTACCTATCCAAGGGATGCCATATACCACTTTTTTGGGGATCGAAGGGACAAATATTCTTCCCTGTCCAAAGGGGCATAAAATCTTATTACCTTTCGTCATGCTTTGGGGATTAAAGGGTTTACCTCCCTTCCCTCTCCAAAGGAGACCTGTCACACCGTTAAGGGATTGAAGGGTTACTACCCTTCCCTTCCCAGTTCAAAGGAGATTTCTCAACATCATACATAGTTGCCATGCTTTGGGAATTGAAATTGTTACCACCCTTCCCTATCCAAAGGAAACCTTTCACATCACTATTACTTTACAAACTTCACATTTACATACAGTCATATAAATCATCAAAAACCCTATATCATACATCATAATAAAATCAAAATACAAAACCTCTCCTGTTCCTTAACATGGAATTATCATTTATTCATCATAGCAAACACAGATCAATGCCATTAGAAATAATGGCTAATCCTATAGCAGGGTGAATTGGATCCTCTTGTTTCTAAAGATAATCCACAGATTTTGAAAGACTTTTAAGTCCTTTTTGAATTTTAACTGAAGCCTTTTTTGGCCAATTGATTTTTAGGTTAACTATTTGGAGTAGTGTTCAATGGCTCTTATTCAAAGTGAGTATGCAATGAAATTAATGCAACGTACAAATGATAACTAGAATTTAAGGATAAGAGATAGAGGAAGAAAGACACAAGGATATTTATACTAATTCACTCTCTACTACTGAGAGCTACATCCGGTTCTCAATTGAGTGAGAACTGGATGAAGCTCTCAGTTTCTTTTTAAAGTCCATATCTCTTTTTTAAAGAAAACCCATGTATTAAGTTATTAGCAAAACCATTCCTAATAATTAAAATACCCTTTTTTATATGAAGACTGATTTTCCGAGATGTTACACAAATCTAACTTGAGTTTTTCAAAGCAACTATGAAAGTACAAGAAGTTTGGGTTTGTAGGTTCCAATGGCTATATGGTTCTGCACATCAATAATATAATACTAATGTGCAACAAATAGAACTAGCCATGGTATATAGTTTAGAATTTTTTATGTGTCTCTTGATATAGCTGATGATGCACAATTGATATTTTTATATCTTTATGCTGCTTTCCTTGCCCAATATTCTAGTGTGCTTTCGTTCTTCCACCATGCTGAATTACTGAACACAGTTTTGCACCATTTATAAAAAAATTTCTTGCAGCAAGAAAGAGATTTATTGAATCCAAACTTCTCTCTTTGGATCAGCAATGTTCTGGAATTGATTCTTATCTTAAAGTTTTAGAGTCTGCCAAGGAGAAAAGAGATGTCCAGAGAAGGTCAATTTGTGCTTGACCACATTCATGATGTCATCTTTGTGACCATATCTAAGTGTTGTTTGTGTTGTCACTATGTGTTGGTCTTATATATACTAATACTTTGTCTGATGGTTGCTTGCAGCAAATATAATATTGCTGATGGTATGCGTCAAATGTTTGATCCTTTTGAAAGGGTTGCAAGAGCTAATCATGTTTGCCCTTGCTGTGAGCGTGCTTTCTCTTCAGAAGAAGAAGACAGTTTTGTCAGGAAGGTTGGTACATTTGACATCATATTATAATATATTGATACTATCTATGGGTTTCGAGCAAGCACTTTATATCATTTTGAATTGGCTTTTTTTCTTTTTTTTAAATGACAGCAAAGAGTGAAGGCTGCTAGTTCATCTGAGCATATGAAAGTTCTTGCTGTAGAGTCCTCAAATGCAGAGTCTCATTATCAACAGCTAGACAAGCTTCGTATGCTTTATGAAGAATATGTTAAACTTAGCAAGGAGACAATCCCTAATACGGAAAAGGACCTTCAGCAACTTAAAGAAGAGATGGAAGACAAATCTCAGGCTCTTGATGATGTAATTATCATAATTTCTTTTAAGTAGACAGTTGAATCCCAACATACTTGTTACTTCGTATCTTAAATGTTTTCTTTGTAGATGATGGTGATTATTTTTTATCAATTGTTTTGTATTATCTGTTTCCCTCCTTTCACTTGGTGTTTACCTGTTTTAGATTCTACAATTGTTGCAATTGTCAGGTTTTAGGTGTTTTGGCACAAGTAAAGACTGACAAGGATTTGATTGAGACATTGGTGCAACCTGTTGAAAATGCTGACCGAATTTTTCAAGAAATTCAAGATTTGCAAACCCAAGTTGAGGATTTAGAATACAAGCTTGATTTTCGAGCACAGGGAGTGAGGACTCTGGAAGAGATTCAATTGGAGCTTAACACATTGCAGAGCACAAAGTAAATAGCTTAAGTTAATTTCTACTATTTACTAATGTGGACAATTTTGCAATCTAGATCTATTGAGATAATTAAATTCTATCATCTTGGCATCATCTCCTATTCCCCAAGTGCATTTATTTATTATGAGTTTTGGTTTTATGTTTCTTATTCTTATTATTATTTCCATGCATATCTTGGTTACAAGGGAAAATTTGCAATCTGAATTGGATCGGTTGCGGGATGAACAGAGGCATATGGAGAATGATCTATCAAATATTCAAATACGGTGGCACACTGTAAGGGAGGAGAAAACAAAGGCAACTAACATATTGCAAGGTGTTAAAAAACTAGGAGAAGAATTGGAACGTTTAACTGAAGAAATGACCCAAGTTGATCTTGACGAGCAGGTATCTAATTATCTGATACATTGATGTGTACTTGATTTTTAAGTTATAGGCATGTGTAATTGCCTTCTTACCCCTTTCTTGTATATGAGTACCTTATACACACATTTTCAAAAGAAAATTTAATAAAATGATTAATGCTCTCAACACAGTGCATTCAATTATCAGTTATTGTTTATTTCTTTTTGAACTATTTTTGTTGCATTGTATATAGTTTATCTTCGAATTCAGTGTGTTGTATTTGTGTCTATATAGAGTGATGAAATTAAACAGCTCCTCTTCCCCCCCAAAGGAATTGCCTCTTTCAAAATTCTCTAGCTTACCGATTGATACATGCACCTGTTTTTAGTTCATTTTCAGATTCAACATGTTTTGTTTGTGTTTATTTACAAAAGAAATATAAATAAAAATATTGAGATGCCCTTTATTTCAATCAAAATTGGAAAATTTATCAATTGCTTACTTTGTTAGTACTTAGTAGCTACTATTTTAAGAAATGCTCAATTTTTTGTCTCTCTTTACCTTGTCAAAATGCATAGTATTACCCAAAACTTATGTATTTGCAGCATTTGGCAGATGCTCTTGGACCTTTATCCAAGGAGACAGATAAATTACTTGCTAACCATAATGAACTGAAAATTAGACTTGACCGTGAGTACGAGGACCTGGCTGAACAAAAGAGAAGTTATCAACAAGATTCTCAAGCACTTTTTAAAATGAATTCTAAGATTAAATCGTAAGCTTATCTGCTTGAAAAATGTTAGCTTTTTAAGACTCCAAAGTTCTTTAACATTTGTTTTGTTTGATCAGGTATTCTGATTTAAAGAAAGGAGACAGGTTGAAGGAACTGCAGGAAAAGAAATCTCTATCAGAATCTCAACTTCAAAGTTGTGATACCAGGAAGCAGGAAATTTTAGCCGAACTAAACAAAAGTAAAGATTTGATGCGAGATCAAGATCAATTAAAAAGAAATATTGAGGACAACTTAAATTATAGGAAAACAAAGTCTGAGGTAGATGAGCTAGCACATGAAATTGAAACACTGGAAAATAATATATTGAAGGCTGGTGGAATTTCCACCATTGAAACTGAACTCCAGAGACTATCACAGGAGAGGGAGAGACTTCTGTCAGAGGTATTCTCAAATCCTGAATCATACATCTGTGATTGCAATCTTAAGTAGTTCAGCCAATTACCATTTCTATGTTCACATCTTCGATAGTTATATACTACTCCTTCTAGTGTAGAACTGACACACCTTATTTCTCTCTTTTGGTTATATACCTGTACCTTGGTGATAGTTAAACAGGTGCCATGGAACAATGTCTGTTTACCAAAGCAATATTTCCAAAAATAAGGTTGATCTTAAGCAGGCTCAATACAAGGAGATAGATAAGCGATACTTTGACCAGCTTATCCAGCTTAAGGTGTAATCAACTGTGATACCAATACCATAGTTGTATGCTTTTTTCTTTAATTCTGTATTTTTTATCTCAACTTTTCTTTGCAGACAACTGAAATGGCCAACAAGGATCTGGACAGATACTACAATGCACTTGATAAGTGAGTTCTTAAAATTCAGTAATATTCAACATACATCGAGTTTGTATTCTTTGTCATGTACTTCAAAAGCTGAGACATGTAACCACTTCATTTTGCATTGGTGCTGAGGTCCCTTGGCGGCTTGGTATAAGCTGTTTGAGTAATGCTGGACATTTTTGTTGTTTGCTATAATTATATTATGTTTTGCATTGCACTTACATGCTCGAGTGCATGTTATGTGTTGGGAATGCAGAAGCACATGCATGCATTATTCTTCCTGACAAGGAAAAAAGAAGGCTGGGTTACACTTTAGGTCCCTTGAGCATTAATAATTTAAATTTAATCCCATTAAATATTTAGCTTTAATTATGACAATGCACAACCCCATAGTTTTTGAATAGGATGCAATCAAGACCCCTTCTCTGATTGGGATTAACATAGCGTCCTTTGCTTAAGTGGCATTATGACTTGCCATTTTGACCTCAGTAAAGAAAAAAAGGCCACATTAGCAAACGCAATCCGAAGCCTGCATCTGGTCTGGTTGATTGGGGGCTTAACTGCTTCAACTGGGAAACTATCAGAATAACGTTGTTGCAACCAACAACATCAAACTATAATAAACCAAGGAGAATAAAAAAATATAACTAGGTCAAGGTTGAGAATGCATGTCTTTCAAGTTCATAAGGTAGGTTTCCTCATCTTTTGTGTTTAGTTCTTGTTATAAGCTAATTATCATGCCTGAAATACAATTACAAATTATGAAATGAAAGCATATTAAACTCTATATCTAGTTGTCAAGCATTAATCAATAAGCTTAAACTTACTAACAAAATTAGATACTTATGTATTAAATTACTGATCATAATATGCATTTATTTCTGTTTCTTGGTGACTCTTTATGATTCATCTTACAGAGCACTGATGCGCTTCCACTCAATGAAAATGGAAGAAATAAACAAAATTATAAGGGAATTGTGGCAGCAAACTTATAGAGGACAAGATATAGACTACATTAGTATTCATTCAGACTCCGAAGGTGCAGGGACACGTTCCTACAGTTACAAGGTTTGACCTATCATATTGAAACACCAATTCCTTCAGAAGCTGTCTAATTTCCAAATAAAATCTTTGAAATATTGTTCTTTTGCATTCCATACAGGTTCTCATGCAGACTGGTGATGCAGAGTTGGAGATGAGAGGAAGATGTAGTGCAGGTCAGAAGGTATGTTTTCACTGAGGAAATTGCTATGTCTAGTATTCCCTTTTTTTTAATTAAAATTAAGAATAATAAACAAATAAGCTCGACTTAATTGTGAGGTTCCAGGTTCTGGCGTCTCTTATCATACGGTTGGCTTTAGCTGAAACATTTTGCCTCAATTGTGGAATACTTGCACTAGACGAACCTACCACAAATTTGGATGGACCAAATGCTGAAAGTCTAGCTGCAGCTCTCGTAAGGTGTGAATAGATTGCCTAGTTCTGATTAAATTGCTAACAATGAATTAATTATGCATTAATGTGCTGTTATCTTCCTTAAAATGCAGGATCATGGAAGACAGGAGAGGCCAGGAAAATTTTCAGCTAATTGTAATAACTCACGATGAGCGTTTTGCTCACCTGATTGGTCAGCGCCAGCATGCAGAGAGATATTATCGTGTCACCAAAGATGACCAGTAAGAAAGTTAATATTAGTGTTTCTTTTGTTGTCATGTCACTCCTGTGTCACATATTAACAACTCTCTTTATTATTATCGCGTGAGAAATTCTGTTTACACTTTACTTTACAGTACTTAACTTCTGCGTCTCACATTTTCAGTCAGCACAGCATAATCGAAAGTCAGGAGATATTTGACTGAAAGAAGGAATTTTGTTTTTTATATGGTAAGTTACTCATCGAAATTGCTTGTTGGTGTACCGAGTGGTGGAATTGTAAAACCCGACATCCCACAAGTCATATATGCTGTCGATATAGGATACTGTAGGTGGGGTCGTCTTAGTTAATTAAACACTTTACTGCAATTTGTACATTTTAGTTATTTTGATGAGTATTTTATTTGTGGCCTGCTCAAGTTTCAATGCAAGATCTCAGTCATTGTGAAAAATGAGGCCAGTAAATCAGAATGCTGATGCGGAAATAAAACAATCATTTTATTATTTTTCGTAGGGATATTATATTTTATCGCAATTCAAGTAACAAAAATAAAGAAAGGTTCTCGAGACATTCGAAGACATTTTTCTCTAGCATCGAATAAACTAAATTTCACTAGCTTCCAAGTGATACGCATAATATTTCATGTGGTATTAACATCAGCTTAAATGTGCTTCTCATATCGATAAAATACTTTATTTTGATTTTATTATTAAAATTATCGATTTTTTAATTTTAATATTTAATATTTTTTTAATATTTAATTTTAGTATATGATAGTATACTGATTTCATTAAAGGATGATATTTTGTAGAAAAATTTAATAAAAAAAATGTTTGGGGCACCTGTTAAGAATGTGTAGATAACCTTATATGCAAAAGAAAAAAAAAAAGTTTGATAGAGAAATGGTTACCAATGTGTAGTCCTCCAGGGGCCAAGGCACTGCTATCACAAAGTTTCTGCACCTTGCCTGACAAGAAGTGTGTTTTGTTGAGGTTTAGTACAAACCAGTCAAGCCAAGAGGGTAGAGATCCCACAAGACATGATGGTTTCCAGTTCCTCCGGTGACATGATTGTAATTTCCAAAGACAACTGCATTGGCCTTAACTTGCTTGGCATATGCCTTAAATCCAGGACTTATTGCCAGTTTCAATACGACCACAAGTGCCCCGATCTGGCGATTCTGAGGACACCACCTGAAGGGAAGGGAAGGGAAGACATTTTCAATGTCAATGTACTGAAACGGATTATTTTCCTAATTATTTGTATTTATATTTTAATTTCTTCACCATTAAATTAATTGATTATTCTAAATTTTATCTAATAATTAAAAAGAATATAATGAAAATGTAACGAGACATTAATTTATATAAATTAATAATATAAATATAAAATATTTACACAAAATTCTAATAATTAAAAAGATAACTTCCTTTGATATTTCATATACTTTATTTTTATAATATTATATATATATTTTTACTTATTAATAAATTAATATCATGATATCTATTTTTTATATTTGAGCTAATAGTTAAATAAAATTTATAATAAAAAATAAAAAAAATAAAAAATTTAAAATTATAAAACTAAAATTAAATGTAAATTAAATTATGTGAATATATTATTAAGCTTAGAAGCCTTTTAAGCATCGTTGATTATGTGAACTACTCCAAGCATATATTATTGAGCGAGTTTGCAACACTCATCGACAGAACACAGTCTTCATGGGTAATGGGTTCACTTCATTGTATATTTCATGCCTATATTAATGCATTGACTGCAAAAAGTTGAAATAAGTTGCATTTTAGCGGTGGCTAATTCTTGCTTGCTATATCATCTTATTATTGATTTTGTTACTGTTATCTAAATAATACTATCACTATCTCTATAAGACATAAATTTAACTTTGACTTAAATATAATTTTAATTCATCTATTTTATTTAACTTATAAATTTTATTTCCGTATTTAAAAACACATATTTAATTTTTTATTTTAAAAATTATAATTTTGATTTAATTTTGATTTTTTTT
>JAMLFT010005230.1:0-17938 GCA_026544285.1 Pachyrhizus erosus | reverse complement strand
ATAAATAAAATCAATAATATTATACAATAAGATCATGTTTTTTTTTATATTAGTAGTTGACTAAAAAATATATAAATCAATGTGTAATTGTCAAAATATCTGGTCTGTATTCAAAACACTAGATAATTTTTTTTAAAAAAAATAATATTGTCTTTCAATTGTATATTATATTAAACTAATTTATGAAAAAATAATTAATAAGTGATGGAATATTATTGTGTAACAAAATGAAAGTCTTTGTTCGATTGTAATAAAGATATGAAATTTTGATTTATTGTTAAAACTTTATGAAGTCCTCGTTAAATGTCTTAGTCAATTTGAAACAACAAATAAATATTGAATAGGAGAAATTAAAAATGAAAACTAATAGTATTTGATCAAATAACATGAAAGATAAATCAATACGTATCAATACATGATAGAACATAAAAAAAAAATAACAATGCTTGATTAAAATTTTGAAAGATTTTTTTTTATAAACTATACTTAAAGTCAATGATAATTTTATAATCAAAATTTTTTTCTCTAATTTTGCTATCAGAAATGACCTTTGCTTTCCAAAATATGATTTTTTATTTCAATAACCACAAAGTGCTGCTACAAAGTTTAGAAAATAAGTTTATATTTTTCAATAGCATAATAAGATCAACGATCTTAAAGCTCTAATTGTTCATTGAGAAGATCAGATGCAACAATTGTACTTGAAAACTCATAAATATGTACATCATCTAGTTTTTACATATTTTTATTGATTGAATGTGATGCATTGAAACTTAAGTAAGTTTTATCATTTTTTGGAATCGAAGACATAATGTAGTTATTTAAATTGTTAATAAATAGTTGTATCTTGAAAGAAAAAAAAAGAGACATCACTAATATTTTCAAAAAAAATAAATAGTTGTATCCTGAAAAAAAAAAAAGACATCTCTAATATTTTCCAAAAGTGATGAATATATATTGTTGACAATATCTGCAAGATGATCACTTGAATTGTCAATAAACATTTTATGTTGAATGATAATAGTAGCATGTTCATCATTAATTTTACCAAATGTTTTATTCCCAATACTTAAAACCTAGTTTGAAAATTGTTTCAATTGAATAACATCTTCATTTAAAAATCCAAAATATGGCTTCATATTTTGTGTTAATGTGAGAATTTTACACAAAGGCCTTAATGCTAGAATGAATAACATTTTTTTTCTTGTTATTTTTGTTATTACATGAAGTATTTATCTAAGGTTTCTTTCCAATACTACAACTTTTCCTTCAAATGAAAGATGTGATTTTCCCTTATTAGAAAATTATAAAATATCCCTAAATGTTATATCAACAACTTCAAAACAATATTTATGTGTTATTGGAGTTTCATTCCAAATTATATAAACATAAATAAGAAAAGTGATATAAAATAGTAATAAATAAAATCTATTAAAAGAAAATCCATTAAAATGAAGAAAGATTGTTTGTTTAAGTAAAATTTCATCATTCAAGTATTTTTAAGTTTTTTGTCAAACAAATTCTAATCTCGATAATTAATTTGATAATAATAAGATAACAAATAATCTTCTAAAAAATTCTCAAGTCTCAATAACTTGCCTTAATTGTAGTATCAATATATTCTTAATCATCATTTAATAAATCAAGTGTGTAACAATTATGTATAGAGATGATAAAAGGAATAAAAATATACATTAGGACATATTAGGGTTGCATATTGACAAAAAAATAAATCCTAGTTTAAATCAAGTAGCTTACGTTTAGATAAAAATTTAAAATTTTAATTATGTTATTGGGTGCTTGAAATTCTTTCAATTAAATTAAATGCATAATTTTAATCATTTACATCAATGAATAGAAATTCAAATTGCTTTATAAATTGATAGAATTATTAAAAAAATGTGAAACATTAAAGTCATTTAATGATTTCAACCAATTTAACTTCAAGTATAAAATCGTGAATTACATATTGTAAGAATTAAAAATACATGACTTTTTTACATATTAACCTTTAATTAAAAAATCAAGTATTCAAAAATTAAATATTAAATTAGATCCAAACCAATTTTTTTTATAAAAAAAAGTGCTTTTCCAAATACAAAACACATAATATCATTGTTTCCTTTTTAAAAAAATGGTAAATTAAGAATAGATTTTGCTAATTAGTAGTTAAAATCAATAATTTTAAAACATAATTATCAATTTTTTTAAAAAAATTCAATCAGTTTAAATAATGTAAATAAATTGAATATAATTTTATAATTAAATAATAACTATTTTTTTAAAATTCAATCAATTTAAATGAATTTATGTTTCAAAAATTAAGGGTTTGAATAATTTAATTATAAATTAAGTATTCAATTAGATATAAACAAAAAGTTGAAAACATTAAAAAAAACATTAATACAGTGAAAAATAATTCTTAAAAACATGATTATTTTAATTATATATTTACCCTTAAATGACCGATAACCTTAGATTTATTAAATTATTCCATACTCTTTTATTTTTTTATATATAAAAATTTCTAACTTTCCTTTTATATCTATGAAGATAAAGGTGTATTAATAAATATTATTATTATAAATATATATAACTAATTTTTTTGTTAATATATACTTAATATTTTTGCTAATATCTATTATATATGTCTAATAACTATGTACGATTTCCTTTTTTTTTTAATATTGATGCATTTAATTTTATTTTTAATAGTGTATTCCAAAGATAAATGCAATAATAGTGAACTACATTATCAATACTGTCTTTAATTTGGACAATAAAATAATATTTTTTGTATTTAAAAATAAAATTTTATATTAATTATTGAAACTAATATTTATTATAATTATAACTTTATATATCTAACAAAACTTGGTTATTTACACATACTTTGTAACATCCCAAATTCCTATATAATGTTAATCTTAAAGTTTACTTTTTATCATAGAATGTGGGTGAATATTTAAAGGAGTGAATTAGTAAATAAAAATTTGATAAGGAAAGGATGAGTAAAAATTTTGAATTTATAAGATTTAGAAATTAATAGAAATAATAAATATAAAGATAATTGAGCTATAAATAAATAAAAAGGAAAGAGTAAAATTTAAGAAGATGAAGAATATATAATAATAATAATAATAAAAAAAAAAAATTTGTAAATAATGAAAAAAAAAAGAAGGGAGTGGGAAGAAGAAAAAGAGGAGGAGAAGTAGAAGTGAGGCGGGTTGGGTAAGGTAGACCAGTTGGGCTAACGACCTAATTGCAACATTTTGATGACGTAAAAAAAAAACTGAAAACTGAAGCGCCTCAACAAGGATCGAAGGGGGACCTGACACTTCTGCACTCAACGTCTTAATCGTTGAGCCAGAGTGCGTTCGGTAGTAACTAAAGACAATTAATAATACATAACTCAACATTGTTGCTAGAATGCTAACTGCGAATCGCGCACGGCCACGTGGGTCATCCACACCCTGTTGTCGTCTTTGCCTTCCTCAGTATGGTTTTTGCAGGACGCCGTACCTCAAGCTTCAAAGCTGCCAGACTAGGTTCTGAATGCCTGAACACTGCAATCTCACGCAATGCCCATCACCTACGAGACGTAAATGCGAAGGAAACCAGCCAAACAAGAATTATAAATACCCCTCGAGATTCATATCGAAAGGGAAGAAAAATGCTACTTAGTCCTTGAAATCCTCCTCGATTCTTCACCCTCTTTGACTCATTTGTTTTCTCGTTAGTTTCGTAGTCGTGTCATGAACGTTTTTGTTCCAAAAACTTGAAGAAACACTCCCAGGATCATGAGGAAGCCACGCCCACCAGAGTGTTACCGCAAGCTTCATAGGAACGCATCAGAAGGTAGGAGGAACCATTATTCTAATAAATTTTTGTTTGGAATATCATTTGTAATGTTTTTGCGACATTGATTCAGTAAAAAAGGCTCCCTCGAAGCAGAACCAAATTCGGGTTTTCTCTAGTTCGAAAATAGTAAACGAAGAAGTAGGGGGAGGGGTGCGAATAGTATTGTTAATGAGAAGGATGAGTACAGATAGCAAAAAAAAAAGTTAAAAAAAACATTTTTTTTATCTTAATTCATTTTATTCCTTGGCCCATTTAAGACACTTTTAAGCTTGGTAAAAAGTGTAAAAAAATCTTTTTCATAAAATTTGACAAAATTTTAATTTATTTTCAAAATTTTGAAAACGCGCTTACTTTACAATAAATTTCTATTTTAGCTTTATGATTTTAGGAAATTATGTGGATAAGCCTAGAAACCTACATATAAGGTAATCAAGGATGATTTGTGAAAACAAAATCTTAGAAAAATCATATTTTATGAAAAATAACTAAAATACCCCTGCATTAGGAAAACTAAATTTTCCCCTATTAAAACCCTATGAAGCCAAGGAGAACAAACTTATCATACATGGATAACTATATAAAATATTGGGAGTGGAAAACAAAGGTAGGAATATCCTAAGGGCTATCTAATTTAGAAAATGATCATTTTACCTCTGTCCTATTTCTTGGTAGGAAAATAGGTGATTCATTACAATCAATCAAGGTTACACATTTAAATGTTTTAAGTGAAGATATAAATGTAAATTACATAATTCTATGACTTGTGAAACATAACTATATATACATATATAGTATTAAACTGTCCATTCAGTGACAAAAATTCCTATTGAACCATAGGATAAACAATGAACTAAGATATGCTCAGACTATGATGATACATTCTAAGATGATTACGATGTACAAAATAAAATATTACCAGTGGAGAATCTTGATATCATACTAGTACCACTGTAAAAAAATTAGGAGAAGTGACATACGAGATAAGGTTGATAGATAAATAAGAAAAATCTATCGAGTGAGAATTTAAGAAGGAGAATGCAATTGTTAACCACAAAAGTTACTTGAGGAATGTACGCAGGCTCTAGTGAGATCTTGGGGGTAGATAAGGTATCAAGTTGTGAACCGTTTGGAGAAAAAAGGGTGTCATAGGACCAGCTTGGCATCCTTGACAAAGCGGAGCATTACTAAGATTCGGTTGAGAGTACTTTGAACCAAGTACCAATCAGGGTATGTACTCTCAGTCGTCAACCAAAAAGTTGCGAATTGGATATTAAATGATACGCTCGTGTAAGTCCTCTCGGAGCTGGTAGTAAAGGAGGCAACGAAGGGCCTAACAATGATGTAGAAAACCTACTTAGGCACGAACGGGAAGATAAGAGTTGAAGATAGAAAAAGATACCTTTTATCTTAAGCCTAATTCTAAATTGATGGCTCACTCCTACACCCCCCATTCTTTCAGATCAAACATGACAGAGGAATTTCAACCACTTTTCTACCTGACAATCCTGCATTTGGAGGAAAGATAGACCTACGATCGAGTCCAAGGTGACGATACATTCGTAGGATATGTCCATTTTTCTTTCAGACCCACAAACATAGTGGTGTCATGACAGTTTCATCACGTGGATCTACCAATCGTTTTTTCTCAGACCCCGCCACCTAAGCTCTTGAACGTACATGGGAGAAGGCCACCAGCTTCTCAACCACCACCATCCTCAATGGGGTCATTTCAAGCTGGCAGTGGGAGTCATAGGGAGAAGCCAACAGATGAAGAGGATCCATCAGAAGCGTCTGATTAGATTAGAGCAAGTTAAATAAAATATGATGTTTTAAAAAATTTGTATTACCACTTGGAATCATGTATGACTTTTACTTTATGAAATGAGAACTTGTTATGAAAGTGTTGTATGAAAATAGTTATCGTATTAATAAATTGTAACTCTCTGGAGTCGTTACGCTATAAGAAAATACTCGCGCGTAATCTCTTGTGGTAATTAATTATAAATAATGATAATAATGATAATAATACTACTAATAATAAATAATAATAATAATAATGACAAAAATGGGCGTTCATACTTACTTTTTTTTATATAAAATTTTGTACAAGAAACAATTTTAAAAATATAAAAATGATAAAAATAATAATATAATATAAAACTAACAATTTAAATTTTTTTTGTGATAATTAACAAAAATATATAAAAAAACTAAAAGATGTACATGAATGAGTTTATCAAATTTATTCATATAAAATAATTAGCGTGAAGTAAGAATTTATATTCAATAAATCAAAAAAATAATCTAGCTGAAAGTAATTATTTTAAAAAATTAAATATATTTTTGATCTCTGAAATATGAAGTCTATTTTTTTAGTTTCTCAAATTTTAAATTGTTTTTTTTAATCTTTTAAATTTATGATTTTATTTTTATTTTTTTAGTCCTTCTTAACTAATTTTGTGACGGTTCAAATATATAATTTGTGACGGTTTTTAACTTAAAAAATGATTAAAGAAAATATTTTACAAATTTAAAAAAAAATACACATTTTAATTTCGGAGACTAAAAATGATATATCTTCACATTTGATAGACTATGATCATATTTAAGTCTATTTAAAGTGACAAATTAGTAAAAAAATATTTTATCTTAATATTTGTCATCCTAAAAAAAGAATATAAAAAAATTAAATAAAATACATAATAATTAATAATAAGAAGAAGTAAGAATGATAAAAAAATAAAAAATATCCTAAATAATTACAGATGAATAAATAATTAAGAAAAATAAAAATTAAGAATAAAAAAAGTCCATCTGTTTGCACAATTTTCTTTTTTAAAGTGTTAATTAAATTGTCTGTAATTATTTATGATATACTTTTTTAATAATATATTATTCATGATATTTGTAAAATTTACTATTGTTTCTCAATTAATAATAGTATGATATATTAATTAATTTGTTAAAATAAATATCATGTTTTTTACAAAAGATATCAAGTATTAATGATAATAATTAATTTTAGTATTATAAATTAAATTATCATTCATAAATAAAAATATTAGTTAGTGACATTTTTTTATATTAAATATATTTAATAGTATATATCGAGTTCAAATTTTAAACAGATAAGTACTAATTAACTTACACAATTTTTTTAATAATTATGAAATAAATTGTTCAAAGTATCCTTATTTAAAAAAAAAACTTTTTTATAATTTTTTTAACAATAACTTTACATATATTAATGGATTTAATAATATTTGTTAAATTAAAAAAATAATATACATTTAATAATCTATCTATATATATTGTAAAGATATTTAACTAATATTATATATATATATATATATATATATATATATATATATATATATAAATGCAGTAATGCACATTATTATTATTATAAAAATATATAATAATATCTCTATTAATATATTTTTAACTTTTTATTAATATAAAATCTTTCTAGTATATACACTAATCTTTTGCACAAAATTCCTTTTTAGTGTTAATGTATTTAATTTTATTAATACAATAAAAAATAAATACAATAATTATGAACTAAATTATAAACATAACCTTTAATTTAGATATAAAAAATGATATTCTTTATATTAAAAAAAAGAATATTATATATCAATTATTGAAATAAATATTTGTTATAATTATAACTTTGTATATTTAAAATAACTTGGTTATCTATACATACTTAGTTTTTTTTTATAAATTTTATAAAAAAATTAATTTAAGAAGTATTAAAAAGTTGGAAATAATAATATAATAAAAAACTAACAATTTAGGAAACTTTTGTGATAACTAATAAAAATATTAAAAAAATAATATTTATATATGAAAGAATTTGTGAAATTTATTCATGTAAAATCAATTCCATTAGTGATATAAGAATTTGTATTAAAAAATGCAAATAATAATTCTGGTGAAAATAATAATTTGAAATGATAAAATAGTAATAAAATATTTTATTTTAGCATCTGTTATCTAAAAAAAGAAGAAATAAGAGTAAGAAAAATAAAATAAAATAAATACATAATAATTAATAATAAGAAGAAGTAAGAATAATGAAAAATTCAAAATATCTCAAATAATTGCAAATGAATAAACAATTAAAAAGACGAAGAAGAATTAAAAGTAACAAAAAAAAACATATCATGCTTGAACATATTTTTTTAAGTTTTAATTAAATTATGTGTGATTTTTTAATTATATAATTTTTTTAGTAATATATTATTTATAATTTTTTAAACACTTATATTATCTGTCAATTAATAATATGATGTATTAATTATTTTTTTAAAATAAATATCATATTTTTTTTTACTGAAGATGTCATATTAATGTTAATAATTAATTTTTATATTATAAATTTAAATTGTCATTCTTAAATAAAAATGTTTTAATTAGTGACTTTTCTATATTAAATATATTCAATAGTATATATAAAGTTCAAATAATTAACATATTAGTACTAATTAACTTACACACCGTTTTTTAATAATTATGAAATAAATTTTTTAAATTATCCTTGTTTTAAACAGAAAAATATTTTTATAATTTTTTTCTCTAACAACAATTTTATATATATTAATTGATTAAACAATGTTTATTGAATTCAAATAATTAATGTAGAACTACTAATTTCGCTCTCTCTATATGGAGTATTGCACATTATTATTATTATAAAAATATATAACTAACTTTTATTTTATATATATAAAAATAAAGATATATTAATGCATATGATTATAATAATATACAATTACTTTTTCTATTAATATATACATAATCTTTTTTATATATAAAAATAAATTTGAAAGAGAAAAAGTAATATGTAAGGATATAACTCATATTGCATAATAATGTATGTGAATCTTGCTATCAACTTAAAAATCTCTTGATAAGTAATATGTAAGTATTTTTGTAAGTGATTTTGAGTCTTGTGACCTATTTTAATCCTAATGAACTTAAAAAATTTAACTAATTTATTTATAAGAAATATCTTGTTAAGGGTACTAGAAATTATTTTATTAAAATTCATGTTTAGAATGCCTTGAAAATCACATTAAATATCAATTAATGTCATTTTCTAATGAATTTTTTTATTCCTTAATCAAAGTGATACCTATACATGCCCAAGTATTGGTCACGTTATGCTAAAATGGTACATGTGTAATGCCTATGCATGTCTACATGATATCCGCAAGATGTCCAAGTGATGCATATATGATGTTCAAGTGATGCCTATTTGATGTCCAAGCAATGCATATATGATGCTCAAGTGGTGCCATACCATCTTAGTGCCCAAATAGTGCATATATGATGTCCTAGTGGTACCTTCTTGGTGTCCAAGTGAGTCTATTAATGAGACACCCAAATTTTGAAAAGAAGTTTATCTCAAAAGCAGCATCCTTGTCAAGGCTGCCAACCTTTAATAGAGAAGACTAAGCTTTCCAGAGAGATAGGATGAATTAGAATGTCCGGAGAATCATATTGACCAATTTTTTTTGTAATTCTCTTATTCTTTGATATTTATCTATTTTTGTATGAAATGATATCTTTCTGAACATGCTATGATATTAAAACTAGCATGTTTAATAACTTCATTGTAAAATTTGTTGTTCATAAAATCTTTCATCATCAGATTAATATTTATTTGTTATCATTAAAAAAAATATTAGGACAAAAGACGAATTAAAACTCTCAACTCACGCGAAATATTAAAAAAATTGACCTTACAAATTCTTTGTTCAAAAGTAAATGTAGAGATAGATTTATTATACAAAACTTGGAACAAATCTTCGAATGCTCAACATGATTCTAAAATAATGTAACCATAAAAATGTAAATTATTGAGAAAAATAACGAGGTGAACAATAGGAAGCAACACATTCATACTTCAATAGTCTTTTGATTTAGAGCCATGTATCTCCACCTCTCTTTCTCCACAAAATCTGCATCCAGAAACCTAGAAAGAAAAGCCCATAATCTGTAAACATCTTCGAAGTTTGTCAAGAGGCCCAGTGCAACGGTCACAACAAATATTCCAGGCTCATGGCTACGTGTCTTATTGGACTGGCCCAACCTTTCAACCTCAGAACCTCTTGTTTCTAAGGTCCAGTGTCTCTCTTCATTCTCGTCAGACAACCTTATATTTCTCAAATATGAGCTACCTAAAGAGATGTTGTTCCTATCAGCAAGCTTCTGCACAAGTGCAGGATCAATTTTTTCCCCTTTCCAGTCAAATATGTTAAAAGCCACTGCGGGTCCATGAAAGGAACTTATTTTTGGCCCATAAATCCTAATTAGGGAAAGGCTATTTTCATGATGTGGATGTTTAAGACTCATTAGTGCATTAACCAGCCAATTAACCAAGTACTTTGTCCTGCTACTAATTTTTAATAACCCCATCGAGTCTGCATGGTCTAATCCTCTACAATGAATCTCTAAGCCTTCATTTTTATTATCTAATTTGTTTCTATCTGCAGAGGGATCAAAGGATATGCTTAACTCCTCAATTTCTGATGTTGATGATTGCCCATCTTGCTGATGATCTGTTTCAGTTTCAATCACCACTTGTTCAGTCTCATGTCTAAATGCTGGAACAAGGCTTATGATTCCTATGCTTGTGGCATTACCCGGATCTTTCAAAGCAGATACACTAGACTTTTTCACAAATAAGCACCCAAAACCTGACGGGTTTTCACCAAAAACTTTGTAAAATGAGCAAACCATAAAATCAGGCTTATAAAGAGACATACCCAAGGTGCCCATTTCCTTAGGTTTCAGTCCACACACATCAAGCAATACACGCCACCCATTTTCTTGGGCCATGGACATCCACACATAGGAATATGGTGCTCCTGTTACCCTTGAATGAAGTGGGAAAACAAATAGACCTCCCTTTCTCTTTTCCCTTTTATTCATCATCATCTTCTTTAGTTTCCTCCACTCCATTCCGAGGTTGGGCCAGGAGAATTCTGCTGACAGGACATGCACCCCTTGCTTCTTGCAACTCTCAATCATCACATCCAATGCCTCGCTGCTATGGTCATACACTGTGAGGAGCTGTCTATTGGATTGAAATTGGAAAGATTCAGCTACAATTTTAAAAGCAGATACCTCATTGGCAATGAAAACAAGAGTGTATTCAGCCTCGGAGACATTCATAAATGACATGATTCTCTTTCTGATTCTGGATTCTAGTTCTGACTCGTGGCCACCGTAGAGAACCTGTGACTGCAAGTTCACTGACTTGTAGGATATATCAAAGAAGGACGCGTCCGATGTAAAGTAAGGCAATGGTGAAGAAGAAGAAGAAGCAATTGAAGTTGTGGGGTAAGATGTTTGTTGCTGAGCATAAGAGAAAAGGCCATATCCCGTGTAATCGAAGCAGGCGTTGGAGTGGTTCAAGTGATGGTATTCTTGGGCTCGAATTTGATCAACTTCAGAAGTTGTGGAGAACTGAGGGAATGCTTTGGTGAAGCTGATGTATGAGTCTTGCAGAGATGGGATGGACTCGGGGTTTGTGAATTGTGTGTGTGGGTGAAGGGTAGAAGATGTGGCTGCGATGAAGTCATCGTTTGATGCAGTTACATTATTGACTTTAGGCTTGGAAGTAGTGCTATGGGACCTCTCAGAGGCAAGAAGTGGAGATGGGAAACAACCATTAAAGCAGGGTTGTGATGCTGTTGCTTCAGCACGAGATGGGTGCATTTTGGTTCTTTGGACTCGGTCGTCCTCTCCAAATTTCAAAACATTGACTTAATAGTTTTGTTATAAATGGAGAAATAATTCATGGTCGTTCAACAACCAATAAGTTAACATTTCTACATTCAGCCAGCGATTAGTTTTTGGACATATAATGTAGAGTTGACTATTGGTTATGACAACACTTATTTCTTAACCAACAAAACTGGGAAGTTCGTGACATATTTATTACTTAAGAAGTTGAACTTGATTAGTTCATTAATAGGATTAGAGATTACAGGTGAAGATCTTTGCGAGGTACAGCAACGTTGGGAAGGGGCTGGTCCATATTTATGTGGCGATCTCATCTCAAGGACATTACAATTAGAGCACGTCTTACTCAAAATGAAAAGTGGTTGTGGTGCTTTCTTAAAAGGGACAAAAGCGGTATTGGAAAGTTTGGAACATTGTAGTAGTAGTAGTAGTAGTAAATATGTGGATATCATAAACAAGGAAAGTTAAAAGGCATAGGGTTGGTTAGTTTTCACAGTTAATTAGCAGCCAGCAGTTAGCACAACCAACAATGATGTAGAGGATAGTGCATTGGGATAATGACAGTTTTAGATTGCTTGGCTTGGCCCTTTCTGTGTAAGCGGATCACGTTTTAGCGTGAGTTATGAGCTTAATGGTACATGTGGTTATCCTCAGTTATGAGTCTATTACTTGGAACCGGTCCACCATGTGGCGGTGGATTAATTGTTCTTTGAGTGAGTCAACAACTAGAATTCATATGCAGCATGACGCGGTCTTTTTATGAACCTATTCTTGTGGTTGGACCGCCCACTTTGACTTGCATCATCAGCCCCACCCATTTGGCTTTAATTTCACGTTGCTGGAGTTCAAATCCTTTCTTCTATTATGACGAAGGTCGGTCAATAAGACTCTTTTAAATATTTTTTTTAATAATTAATTATAATTTATTCAAACTAATTATAAATTTAACAACACTGCGATTATTTTTCTACCAAAATAATTTTAATTAAAAATTTATAATTAAAATAATTGATTAATTTTTGTTTATATATGTTTAATGATTTTTTTAATGATTTTTTTAATGATTTAATTATTTTCATCATTTCAATAATTAATATAGGGAGAATACTAGAGAGATTATAATATTATCGATAGTAAGGGACATTACACTTTGAATTAGGAAAATAGTTTAAATGAACCAGGAATATATATATATTACAATTAAGTTGAGTTCTGAATAGAAATCTCTAAAAAGTCATATTTGTATAAAATGATTGTTTTTGCCTTGTATAGATAAATTGGATTTACTTTATGTTGTCGCTTCTTGTAATCTTTGTTATTGTACTTAATTGGGATGAAATTGTTATAAAAGGTGATTTCATACCTTCACTACTGGAAAGTAAATTCTTTCAGATACACTGCCTATGTGAGATAGTGATAACCATAGAATAGTTGATGAACTGAGGGACACTTAGACAATACTGATGCAGCCTCAATTGTCTGCAAACAAATAAATAAATATATATATATATAAACCCGAATTCTTAGTCAAGTACCAGGGAAAAATAGAAGGAGAATGACAGAAGATATAAGGAAGGACGACTGGACTGAAATTGCTAATGAGTGAGAATTTAAGATGGAGAATGCAAAGGTTGACCACAGAAGGTACCTGAGAAATGTACATAGGCTCTGGTGAGACCTTGGGGGTAGATAAGGTGTCAAGTTATGAACTGTTTAAAGAGAGAGGGTGTCATAGAATCGGCTTGGCATTCCTGACGAAGCGGAGCATTATCAAGATTCGGTTGAGAATACTCCAGACCAAGTACCAGTAAGAGTATGCACTCCTGGTCGTCAACCAAAAAGTTGCAAATTAGATCTTTAATGATACGCTCGTGTCAGACCTCCTGGAATTAGTATAGGAGGCAGCAAAGGGCCCAAGACGACTAGGAGATTTTTTTGGCACGAACGGTGAGATGAGAGTTGACGATAGGAAATACTATCTTTATTCCTACTGTTAATCTTGACTTGATTGACTCACTCCTACAACCCCCTTCCTCTACAACTTACTCATGGCAAAAGAATTTAAGCTGCTATTCCACCTGACAGTGCTATCCCTAGAGGGAAGATGGACCTATGATAGGGTCCAGGGCAACGACACTTTTGAAGGATACGTCTGCTTCTCGTTCTGACCCACTCATATAATAGTACCATGGCAATTCCATCACTTAGATTTACCAATGGTGCTCTCTCAGACTCCACCACCTTGGTTTCTTGACGTTCCTACCAACAGGAGGAAATCCCCAAGTTCCCAACCACCACCAGCCAGGGGAACAATTCCTCTGAGTGGTGTGAATTCCCAAGAGGGATCGACAGAGGAAGAAGATCCAGAGGAGATATCCGATTAGTCAAAACCAGTAGTTTTTAATATGTTTTGTAACCTTAGAGGTTGTATTGTTTTCTTTTGGTAACCTTGATGAATTCTATCGCATTCAAGTCCCGAACAATGAACTTGAACAAGGAGTATCATTTTGTGTTATGGGTTATTTCATGGTTAAGTTGTAACTCCCGGAGCTTTTGAAATTATTAAATTTTATTTTGCACGTTAAACTTTGATGTGCTTGCCAAATGACGAATACACACACATATATATAGACGTATAGACACATAAACATTTACAATTTTTTTTTTATTAAAATTGAGCGTTATAACTAACATAAGTACTGTCATCATAGATATTATTATTATCATGATTGATATTTTTATCATTATTGTTGTCCTCATCATCATAAAGATATATTTTTAAATTAATATTTGATAGAATTAAATTTTTTTAAATTATTTTATGTTGAAACTAAATTTTGAAAATTGATTGTAAAACTTTTTAAAACTAAAACTAAAATCTGTTGTTGTTTTTAATTTTTTTAATAAAAACTAAAAAACATTTCAACAAATCTTAAAACATTTTTAGATATTTTTAATTGATACCTTTTTTGTTTCTATTTATAAAAGATCCGATAATCTAATTCATTAGGATTAAAAAATAATTAATTTAATTAATAACAATAAATTTATCTTAAATTTATATTTTTTTAAAATTATTATTGTCATTAATAATCTTTATTTTAATTATTTGTCAATATAATTAATTAATGATATTTTAGTAAAAATAATTAATACAAGAAACATTATTGGTTGGGTTTTATAAAAAAAATTAC
Organism: Pachyrhizus erosus; assembly: GCA_026544285.1. Lineage (NCBI taxonomy): Eukaryota > Viridiplantae > Streptophyta > Magnoliopsida > Fabales > Fabaceae > Pachyrhizus > Pachyrhizus erosus. Next base: position 3,122 of record JAMLFT010005230.1, on the reverse strand, counting down.
TTTTAATTTAAGTCTAATACATAAGAATGAATACCATGTCAAGGAAGAGAATATTTATATTGGTAAGTACTCTGATCCTACTAAAAGCTAGCTTAACATAATAGTTGGCTAGAAAAAAAAAATGGAAAAATGAGAAAAGAGGAAAGGAGAGATTTTCATAATTTTTCGTGTTTAATTCAAAATTTTGAAGGAAAGAAGTGAGAGTTAAAAATTTTCCTCAATTTTGAGCCGCTTCCAAAATTAGTTGGAGGAAAATAAACTTTTTTTTTACTATTTAGATTAAATTATATCCTTAATATTTGATCATTCTAAGTATATTAGTAATTTGTTTTTCTGAATCAAACAAATATCGCTCGATCTTCTCCTTTAAAATTCTTCCCGTCTCTTTTCCCCCTTTTCTTTAAAATCTCTTTATCTCGTTCACTCTTCTAAATCAAACAATACATGAATTAAAATTGAGTTTCCGCATAACCCAAGTCGAAAGCCTAATTTAAATTAGCTTTAAGCTTATGAAGTATTTTTAATTGAGATAAGTATTTGATTCCTAACTTATGAAAAAAAAAATACTTATAAATTTATAAATACTTATAGAAAAGTTAAACGAGAGAAATTCTAAAAAAATTATGTGATGTATAAATTGATTTTAGTTTTTATAAAAATTTTGATTGATTGTATCTTATTAATTAATTTATTTTTTCTCTTATAAATTCTTGTTCAAAAGTTTATCCTAACTAAGGGCAAGTTTACATATTATTCAGAAGTATTTTTAATAAAATAAAAATAAAAAGAAAAAAGTAAAATCAACTTTCTCATGAACTAGAATTAACTTACATTAAAAATTATTTTCTTAGAGAAGTTTTTATAAACTAATTTATAAATAAAGTAATTTTAATCTGTGAAAAAAATTATTTTATTTTTTTTTCTTAAAAATGTTTCTGGAAAATTTTATGTAAAGAGACCCTAACTTTGAATGAAGCATGGGTGTTTTGAGCTTATATCATTAATATCGTTTCGGAAGGACTCGTAATTGGGTACTATGAATAAGTATATCAATAATTCAATTTGTGGAGCTTATGGGTCAATGGATAAATAAGAAGGATCCTCAGTAATGTCTTCTTCTTGATTTGTCCAGTCAAGACAAACAATTATTCCCGGATATAACCGGGGCACCTCAGCTGAATTGGTCAACTGATAACATAAATCAGAACAGGCTTACTTTGCATTTTTATAGAAGGATTGATCCATTATTTCCAAGTTACTCCCTTTGATGAAAGATGAGCACATGTTAAAAGAGTTTATTCCAGCACCTGGGATCCAAGATTTACAACTTCATTGCTAGTAAGCATGGAACCTTACCAGGCATTATATATAGTTACTTAGATCTATGTTTTACCCTGATGAACCTGGCCCAGTTACTCATTGCTATGATTTCTGGAAACCACTTATATCTCATAAACGGTGAGTGCAGCACTGTTCTAGTCTCCCGAGTCTGAACGTCCAGCCTCGTTCAAACTAGACTCTTTGCCTTCAACATATTCCATTTTTTATTTTGGTAAAATATTTAGTATCAGATACAGCTAATGAGAAATTATTTAGTGGTTTAGAATTCTCATAAACACATAATTAAGAACTAATATTTTTTTTTCATAAATTGAAATTTTAAATATATGTTACTAAATAAAATTTGGCCATGACTCATAGAGACGTGGTGGACTAAAAATACCTAAAACTTTTGCAATCAAGAGCTTCATGCATTATAAGATGTTGCAGTGACATGCATTTGCACACAATTAATTGAGAACTTAAAATAGAAATTACCTATATATAAATAGGACTTAATATATTATTTGAGAAGAATGATACCCTTAGATCACATGAAGAAGGTTGTGCGGCTTGTGCCTACGATGTTCAGCTAGATCCATTAAGCAAGAATCAGTTGCAGGGCAACTCTCCTTTGGCGCGCCATTCGAGATCTGGAACATCATACACAAACCAAATAAGATTTATGTGTGTTGTTGTTTGGAGACTCGAGCGTGTGCCAAAGAAGAGATGCCCCACAGCTGGTTCGCTTATCTCAGACTCTGCAGAATGAGTTAGAAGATGTCTTGTGTTGTGTTTCTCTTGATACTAAGCCAGACAGTTCCTAGAGGAATTTATAGTGAGCTGAAGAGGCAGCATATGCTAGCAAGACAGTGTTGTCTCTGAAAAAGGACCTCCAATTCTTGCTCCAATGTTAACATATTCTTGGATTTCTTTCTCTTAAATTCTCTATCACTGCAACCATGTTTGGCAGATGGATCGAGGAACACTGGAAAAGGTAGAGATGCTTTCTTTAACGTATAAAAAACTGGCAACAAATATCGTGGTCTATGGAATATCCCATGTTATATTCTTCCCATTATTTTTCTTTTCCTCACTTTTCTTTTTGTATTTGTAATGCTTTTATTGCTTTTATATTTATTTTTTTAAAAATTATAAATTTAATTTTTAATTTTAAAAAATACAAATTCATTACATTTGATAATAAACTTTCAAGTCATTATTGTCGCTACTGTCACTATTACTGCTATCATTATTATTTTTGTTGTTACCATTATCGTCATTATTGTTGTAATCACTGCACTTATTTTATTGATATTTTTTTAATATTGCTATTATTTATTCATTGTAATTTTTTTGTTTAATAGTAACTAAACATGAGTTGTAAAAACATTAATATTGCATATTTTTATTGTTGTTGTTGTCATGGTTGTACAATTTTTTTATTTATATAGTTTTAATATATTTATTTTTGTTGTAAGAATTTATATTTGAAAACTTTTTTTACCATTTTTATTAATTTTTAACAAGTTTAATTAATTTTTATTTTAAATTATTTTAATGTGTTGATAATTTTTATATTATATTATTTCATCATAAAATAAGATAAGATACAATGCTTAACTCATTTAATGTATTTTTAATTTGTAATAATTTTAAAAACAAAAAACAAAAAAAAAATTAAAACTACTTTTGATTTTAAAAATTTTTAAAACTAAAAATAGAAAACCACCTCAAATGGAGCTAATTTTTTTAATGGAATTTTTTTATAAATTGTTTATCACATCATCATTTAATAAAAC